>BLKR01005261.1:0-84902 GCA_011170035.1 Teleogryllus occipitalis
ATCTTGTTGACTTTCCAACTGGAATTGCGATAGCACCAACGGGCGCTAATATCTTAAATTTATGTAAGAAGTGAATCCACATTTAATAGTACATTATTACACCAAATATAAATTGATAAATATTGCCGTGAATTATATAAACATGATTGATACTGCATGGCAGTTACCGAACCAAGCCAGATATTAAATTCGAAAATGCAGAGAACCAACGAGCACAATCACATAAAATTAAGAGCAAAGTTAATAGATATGTAGACCTAATTATTTACTCTATACACCATTTAATTGCTCTTGTCATTTATTAAATAATATTTTTTTAAAACTTCTTGGTTATGAAACCTCGAAGACATTCGAACAGGAAATGCGAGAGTACCAACGAGCACTATGAGCTAAAATCTAATTAATAATTGAATGCACGTTCAATACTAGTATATTACACTAAAGATAAATTGATAAATGTTGACGAGAAATATAAACATTTTGAAACTGCATGGGGGTTATCGAATAAAGCCAGATAATCAAATTCGAAAATACAGAGAACCAACGAGCACAATCACATAAAATTATGAACATAGTTAATAGACATTCAGTACTAATTGTTTGCTCTATACACGATTTCATTGCTCTTGTCATTTTTAAAAAAATAAATTTTTAAAACTTTGTTGTTATGAAACCTCATCGTGATTCGAAGACGAAATGCGAGAGTACCAACGAGCACTAATATGTAAAATATATTTAAAATTTGAATGCGCGTTCAATACTAGCATATTAGAGTAAAGATAAATTGATAATTGTTGCCGTGAATTATATAAACATTTTGAAACTGCATGGGAGTTATTTAACCAAGCCAGATATTAAAATTCGAAAATACACAGAACCAACGAGCACAATCACATAAAATTAAGAACATAGTTAAAGGATGCTTAGAACTAATTTTTTACTCTATACACGATTTAATTGCTCTTGCCCTTTATTAAATATTAATTTTTTAAAACTTCGTTGTTGTAAAATCTTGTTGACTTTCCAACTGGAATTGCGATAGCACCAACGAGCACTACTATCTTAAATTTATGTAATAATTGAATCCACATTTAATAGTACATTATTACACCAAATATAAATTGATAAATATTGCCGTGAATTATATAAACATTATTGATACTGCATGGCAGTTACCGAACCAAGTCAGATATTCAAATTCGAAAATGCAGAGAACCAACGAGCACAATCACATAAAATTATGAACATAGTTAATAGACATTCAGTACTAATTGTTTGCTCTATACACGATTTAATTGCTCTTGTCATTTTTTTAAAAATAAATTTTTAAAACTTTGTTGTTATGAAACCTCATCGTGATTCGAAGACGAAATGCGAGAGTACCAACGAGCACTAATATCTAAAATCTATTTAATTATTGAATGCACGTTCAATGCTAGAACATTACACTATAGATCAATTGTTAAATGTAGCCGGTAATTACATAAACATTATTGAAACTACATGGCAGTTATCAAATCAAGCGAGATATTCAAATTCGAAAATGCAGAGAACCAACGAGCACAATCACATAAAATTAAGAACAAAGTTAATAGATATTTAGACCTAATTATTTACTCTATACACGATTTAATTGCTCTTGTCATTTTATAAATAATATTTTTTTAAACTTCTTGGTTATGAAACCTTAAAGACATTCGAACAGGAAATGCGAGAGTACCAACGAGCACTAATATCTAAAATCTATTTAATAATTGAATGCACGTTCAATACTAGTATATTACACTAAAGATAAATTGATAAATGTTGCCTTGAATTATATAAATATTTTGAAACTGCATGGGGGTTATCGAACAAAGACAGACATTGAAATTCAAAAATACAGAGAACCAACAAGCACAATCACATAAAATTAATAACATAGTTAAAGGATGCTTAGAGCTAATTTTTTATTCTATACACGATTTAATTGCTCTTGTCGTTTATTAAATATTAATTTTTTAAAACTTCGTTGTTATAAAATCTTGTTGACTTTCGAACTGGAATTGCGATGGCACCAACGAGCGCTAATATCTTAAATTTATGTAATAATTGAATTCACATTTAATAGTACATAATTACACCAAATATAAATTGATAAATATTGCCGTGAATTATATAAACATGATTGATACTCAATGGCAGTTACCGAACTAAGCCAGATATTCAAATTCGAAAATGCAGAGAACCAACCAGCACAATCACATAAAATTAAGAACAAAGTTAATAGATATTTAGACCTAATTATTTACTCTATACACGATTTAATTGCTCTTGTCATTTATTAAATTATATTTTTTTAAACTTCTTGGTTATGAAACATCGAAGACATTCGATCAGGAAATGCGAGAGTACCAACGAGCACTAATATCTAAAATCTATTTAATAATTGAATGCACGTTCAATACTAGTATATTACACTAAAGATAAATTGATAAATGTTGCCGTGAAATATAAACATTTTGAAACTGCATGGGGGTTATCGAATAAAGCCAGATATTCAAATTCGAAAATACAGAGAACCAACGAGCACAATCACATAAAATTATGAACATAGTTAATAGACATACAGTACTAATTGTTTGCTCTATACACGATTTAATTGCTCTTGTCGTTTTTTAAAAAATAAAATTTTAAAACTTTGTTGTTATGAAACCTAATCGTGATTCGAAGAGGAAATGCGAGAGTACCAACGAGCACTAATATCTAAAATCTATTTAATAATTGAATGCACGTTCAATGCTAGAACATTACACTATAGATCAATTGTTAAATGTTGCCGGTAATTATATAAACATTATTGAAACTACATGGCGGTTATCAAATCAAGCGAGATATTCAAATTCAAAAATGCAGAGAACCAACGAGACAATCACATAAAATTAAGAACAAAGTTAATAGATATTTAGACCTAATTATTTACTCTATACACGATTTAATTGCTCTTGTCTTTTATTAAATAATATTTTTTTAAAACTTCTTGGTTATGAAACATCGAAGACATTCGATCAGGAAATGCGAGAGTACCAACGAGCACTAATATCTAAAATCTATTTAATAATTGAATGCACGTTCAATACTAGTATATTACACTAAAGATAAATTGATAAATGTTGCCGTGAAATATATAAACATTTTGAAACTGCATGGGGATTATCCCAATAAAGCCAGATATTCAAATTCGAAAATGCAGAGGACCTACCAGCACAATCACATAAAAGTATGAACATAGTTAATAGACATTCATAACTAATTGTTTGCTCTATACACGATTTAATTGATCGTGTCACTTATTAAATAATATTTTTTAAAAACTTCTTTGTTATGAAACCTCGAAGATATTCGAACAGGAAATGCGAGAGTACAAACGAGCACTAATATCTAAAATCTATTAATAATTGAATGCACGTTCAATGCTAGAACATAACACTACAGATCAATTGTTAAATGTTGCCGGTAAATATATAAACATTATTGAAACTACATGGCAGTTATCAAATCAAGCGAGATATTCAAATTCGAAAATGCAGAGAACCAACGAGCACAATCACATAAAATTAAGAACAAAGTTAATAGATATTTAGACCTAATTATTTACTCTATACACGATTTAATTGCTCTTGTCATTTATTAAATAATATTTTTTTTAAACTTCTTGGTTATGAAACATGGAAGACATTCGATCAGGAAATGCGAGAGTACCAACGAGCACTTATATCTAAAATCTATTTAATAATTGAATGCACGTTCAATACTAGTATATTACACTAAAGATAAATTGATAAATGTTGCCGTGAAATATATAAACATTTTGAAACTGCATGGGGGTTATCCCAATAAAGCCAGATATTCAAATTCGAAAATGCAGAGAACCTACCAGCACAATCACATAAAAGTATGAACATAGTTAATAGACATTCAGAACTAATTGTTTGCTTTATACACGATTTAATTGCTCGTGTCACTTATTAAATAATATTTTTTAAAAACTTCTTTGTTATGAAACCTCGAAGATATTCGAACAGGAAATGCGAGAGTACCAACGAGCACTAATATCTAAAATCTATTTAATAATTGAATGCACGTTCAATGCTAGAACATAACACTACAGATCAATTGTTAAATGTTGCCGGTAATTATATAAACATTATTGAAGCTGCATGGCAGTTATCAAATCAAGCGAGATATTCAAGTTCAAAAATGCAGAGAACCAACGAGCACAATGTCATAAAATTAAAAACATATTATATAAATATATAGAACTAATTAATTACTGTATACATGATTTAATTGCTCTTGTCATTTTTTAAATGATAATTTTTAAAACTTTGTTGTTTAAAACCTCATCGACATTCGAAAAGGAAATTCGAGTACCAACGAGCACTAATATGTAAAATATATTTAAAATTTGAAAGCGCGTTCAATGCTAGCATATTACAGTAAAAATAAATTGATAATTGTTGCCGTTAATTATATAAACATTTTGAATTTGCATGGGAGTTATCTAACCAAGCCAGATATTGAAATTTGAAAATACAGAGAACCAACGAGCACAATCACATAAAATTAAGAACATAGTTAAAGGATGCTTAGAACTAATTTTTTATTCTATACACGATTTCATTTTTCGTGTCGTTTATTAAATATTAATTTTTTTAAACTTCGTTGTTGTAAAATCTTGTTGACTTTCCAACTGGAATTGCGATAGCACCAACGAGCGCAAATACCTTAAATTTATGTAATAATTGAATCCACATTTAATAGTACATTATTTATCCAAATATAAATTAATAAATAAAGCCGTGAATTATATAAACATGATTGATACTGCATGGCAGTTACCGAACCAAACCAGATATTCAAATTCGAAAATGCAGAGAACTAACGAGCACAATCACATAAAATATAGAACAAAGTTAATAGATATTTAGACCTAATTATTTACTCTATACACGATTTAATTGCTCTTGTCATTTATTAAATAATATTTTTTTAAAACTTCTTTGTTATGAAACCTCAAAGACATTCGAACAGGAAATGCTATGGGGAAAAGTGAATTGTGTGCACATTTTCAAAATTCTGTGATCTCTACAATAAGTCATATACTACTTAAATTTTGAATTTTGAAAGGGAGAGAAAATACCAAAAAAACTCCCATGTAATAAAATCTATTTTAAAGGATAAATAAGGACTAAATTTTGAATTTTGAAAGGGAGAAAAAAACAAACAAATAATACTCCCATGTAATAAAATCTATTAATATATATCTATATAGTAAAGTCTATATTCTTTTGTGCCAGATTGTACTCTCTAATTTTCTACGCGATTATCGGGCCAGAAAGCATTGCAATGAAGTTATAAAATTATTTATTTCATCAATGGCAGGAAACTTAAATTCTTTTAGAATAGTAAATTAGTATCAAATGTCTGTTAAATTATATTCTTTGTTTCCTATGTTTGTGCTTATTGATTCCCTCTATTTTCAAATTTTAAAATCTCACATGGTTCGAGTACTCTGTTTCATTTTCACCCTTTTGAAAGGGAAATTTAAAATTTCCCAATTGAAATTCGTACGTGGTTGCATATTAACGAATTTTAAAAAATTCTTTCCTTCGTAACCCGAATAGCAATTAAATCGTGTGTAAATAAAAAATCAGTATTAAATTACTAAACACAATGTTGTTGGTTATACAATATTGTACTCGTTGGTTCTCTAAATTTTCGAATTTGCATATCTGGCTTGGTTCGATAACTCAGATACGGATTCAACAATGTTTATATAATAAACGGCAAAATTTATTAATTTACCTTTAACCTAATAAACTAGTATCATCTGTGTATTTTATAATTTAAGAGATATTAAATATTTTTTCTTGTTGGTACTCTCGCATTTCCTATTCGAAAGTCGTACGTAATTGCACAACTACGAATTTAAAAAAATTACTATTCCCCAACGGCAATAGCAATTAAATTGTGTACAGAGTAAAAAATTAGTATTAAATAACTATAAACTATGTTGATGGTTATATGTGCCTGTGCTCGTTGGTACTCTCTATTGGTGGCTCTATTTTTTCGAATTTGATATTCCGGCTTTGTTCGATAACTCTGATGGAATTTCAATAATATTGATATACTACACGCCAAAATTTATTAAGATACCTTTATAATTAAAAAATTAGTATTGAATGTTCATTCAATAATTAAATAGATTTTACATATTAGTGCTCGTTGGTTCTCCCGCTTTTTCCTGTTCGAAAGTCGATGAGGTTTCATAACAACAAAGTTTTAAAAATTTATTATTTAATAAAGGACAAGAGCAATTAAATCCTGTATAGAGTAAGAAATTAGTGCCATATATCCAGTAACTATGCTTCTAATTTTATGTGATTGTGCTCGTTGGTTTTCTGCATTTTCGAATTTGAATATCTGGCTTGGTTCGGTAAATGCCATGCAGAATCAATCATGTTTATATAATTCACGGCTTTATTTATTAATTTATATTTGGTGTAATTATGTACTATTAAATGTGAATTCAATTATTACATAAATTTGAGATATTTGCGCTCGTTGGTGCTATCGCAATTCCAGTTGGAAAGTCAATAAGATTTTACAACGAAGTTTAAAAAAATTAATATTTAATAAACGACAAGAGCAATTAAATCGTGTATAGAATAAAAACTTAGTTCTAAGCATCCTTTAACTGTGTTCTTAATTTTATGTGATTGTGCTCGTTGGTTCTCTGTATTTTCGAATTTCAATGTCTGGCTTTGTTCGATAACCCCCATGCAGTTTCAAAATGTTTATATATTTCACGGCAACATTTATCAATTTATCTTTAGTGTAATATACTAGTACTGAACGTGCATTCAATTATTAAATAGATTTTAGCTATTAGTGCTCGTTGGTACTCTCGCATTTCCTGTTCGAATGTCTTCGAGGTTTCATAACCAAGAAGTTAAAAAAAATATTATTTAAAAAATGACAAGAGCAATTAAATCGTGTATTGAGCAAACAATTAATTCTGAATGTCTATTAACTATGTTCATAATTTAATGTGATTGTGCTCGTTGGTTCTCTGTATTTTCGAATTAGAATATCTGGCTTTATTCGATAACCCCCATGCAGTTTCAAAATGTTTATATATTTCACGGCAACATTTATCAATTTATCTTTAGTGTAATATACTAGTACTGAACGTGCATTCAATTATTAAATAGATTTTAGCTATTAGTGCTCGTTGGTACTCTCGCATTTCCTGTTCGAATGTCTTCGAGGTTTCATAACCAAGAAGTTAAAAAAAATATTATTTAAAAAATGACAAGAGCAATTAAATCGTGTATAAAGTAAATAATTAGGTATAAATATCTATTAACTTTGTTCTTAATTTTATGTGATTGTGCTCGTTGGTTCTCTGCATTTTCGAATTTAATATGTGGCTTGGTTCGGTAGCTGCCATGCAGTATCAATCATGTTTATATAATTCACGGTAATATTTATCAATTTATATTTGGTGTAATTATGTACTATTAAATGTGGATTCACTTATTACATAAATTTAAGATATTAGCGCTGGTTGGTGCTATCGCAATTCCAGTTGGAAAGTCAACAAGATTTTATAACAACGAAGTTTTTAAAAATGAATATTTAATAAACACCAAGAGCAATTAAATCGTGTATAGAATGAAAAATTAGTTCTAAGCATCCTTTAACTATGTTATTATTTTATGTGATTGTGGTTGTTGGTTCTCTGTATTTTCGAATTTCAATGTCTGGCTTTGTTTGATAACCCCCATGCAGTTTCAAAATGTTTATATAATTCACGGCAACATTTATCAATTTATCTTTAGTGTAATATACTAGTATTAAACGTGCATTCAATTATTAAATATATTTTAGATAATAGTGCTCGTTGGTACTCTCACATTTTGTCTTCGAATCACGATGAGGTTTCATAACAACAAAGTTTGAAAAATTTATTTTTCAAAAAAATGACAAGAGCAATTAAATCGTGTATAGAGGAAACAATTATTTCTAAATGTCTATTAACTATGTTCTTAATTTTATGTGATTGTGCTCGTTGGTTCTCTGTATTTTCGAATTTCAATGTCTGGCTTTGTTCGATAACCCCCATGCAGTTTCAAAATGTTTATATAATTCACGGCAACATTTATCAATTTATCTTTAGTGTAATATACTAGTATTGAACGTGCATTAAATTATTAAATAGGTTTTATATATTAGTGCTCGTTGGTACTCTCGCATTTCCTGTTCGAATGTCTTCGAGGTTTCATAACAAAGAAGTTTTAAAAAAAATTATTTAATAAAAGACAAGAGCAATTAAATCGTGTATTGAGCAAACAATTAGTTCTGAATGTCTATTAACTTTGTTCTTAATTTTATGTGATTGTGCTCGTTGGTTCTCTGCATTTTCGAATTTAATATCTGGCTTGGTTCGGTAACTGCCATGCAGTATCAATCATGTTTATATAATTCACGGCAATATTTTTCAATTTATATTAGGTGTAATAATGTACTATTAAATGTGGATTCACTTATTACATAAATTTAAAATATTAGCGCTGGTTGGTGCTATCGCAATTCCAGTTGGAAAGTCAACAAGATTTTACAACAACGAAGTTTTTAAAAATGAATATTTAATAAACAACAAGAGCAATTAAATCGTGTATAAAATGAAAAATTAGTTCTAAGCATCCTTTAACTATGTTATTAATTTTATGTGATTGTGCTTGTTGGTTCTCTGTATTTTCGAATTTCAATGTCTGGCTTTGTTCGATAACCCCCATGCAGTTTCAAAATGTTTATATAATTCACGGCAACATTTATCAATTTATCTTTCGTGTAATATACTAGTATTGAACGTGCATTAAATTATTAAATATATTTTAGATAATAGTGCTCGTTGGTACTCTCACATTTCGTCTTCGAATCACGATGAGGTTTCATAACAACAAAGTTTGAAAAAGTTATTTTTCAAAAAAATGACAAGAGCAATTAAATCGTGTATAGAGGAAACAATTATTTCTAAATGTCTATTAACTATGTTCTTAATTTTATGTGATTGTGCTCGTTGGTTCTCTGTATTTTCGAATTTCAATGTCTGGCTTTGTTCGATAACCCCCATGCAGTTTCAAAATGTTTATATAATTCACGGCAACATTTATCAATTTATCTTTAGTGTAATATACTAGTATTGAACGTGCATTAAATTATTAAATAGGTTTTATATATTAGTGCTCGTTGGTACTCTCGCATTTCCTGTTCGAATGTCTTCGAGGTTTCATAACAAAGAAGTTTTAAAAAAAAATTATTTAATAAAAGACAAGAGCAATTAAATCGTGTATTGAGCAAACAATTAGTTCTGAATGTCTATTAACTATGTTCATAATTTAATGTGATTGTGCCCGTTGGTTCTCTGTATTTTCAAATTAGAATATCTGGCTTTATTCGATAACCCCCATGCAGTTTCAAAACGTTTATATATTTCACGGCAACATTTATCAATTTATCTTTAGTGTAATATACTAGTACTGAACGTGCATTCAATTATTAAATAGATTTTAGCTATTAGTGCTCGTTGGTACTCTCGCATTTCCTGTTCGAATGTCTTCGAGGTTTCATAACCAAGAAGTTAAAAAAAATTATTTAATGAATGACAAGAGCAATTAAATCGTGTATAGAGTAAATATTAGGTCTAAATGTCTATTAACTTTGTTCTTAAATTTATGTGATTGTGCTCGTTGGTTCTCTGCATTTTCGAATTTAATATCTGGCTTGGTTCGGTAGCTGCCATGCAGTATCAATCATGTTTATATAATTCACGGCAATATTTATCATTTTATATTTGGTGTAATAATGTACTATTAAATGTGGATTCACTTATTACATAAATTTAAGATATTAGCGCCCGTTGGTGCTATCGCAATTCCAGTTGGAAAGTCAACAACATTTTATAACAACGAAGTTTTTAAAAATTAATATTCAGTAAACACCAAGCGCAATTAAATCGTGTATAGAATGAAAAATTAGTTCTAAGCATCCTTTAACTAGGTTATTAATTTTATGTGATTGTGGTTGTTGGTTCTTTTTATTTTCGAATTTCAATGTCTGGCTTTGTTCGATAACCCCCATGCAGTTTCAAAATGTTTATATAATTCACGGCAACATTTATCAATTTATCTTTAGTGTAATATACTAGTATTGAACGTGCATTCAATTATTAAATATATTTTAGATATTAGTGCTCGTTGGTACTCTCGCATTTCGTCTTCGAATCACGATGAGGTTTCATAACAACAAAGTTTTAAAAATTTATTTTTCAAAAAATGACAAGAGCAATTAAATCGTGTATAGAATAAACAATTATTTCTATATATTAATTAAATATGTTTTTAATTTTATGTGATTGTGCTCGTTGGTTCTCTGCATTTTCGAATTTGAATATCTCGCTTGATTTGATAACTGCCATGTAGTTTCAATAATGTTTATATAATTACCGGCTACATTTAACAATTGATCTATAGTGTAATGTTCTAGCATTGAACGTGCATTCAATAATTAAATAGATTTTAGATATTAGTGCTCGTTGGTACTCTCGCATTTCGTCTTCGAATCACGATGAGGTTTCATAACAACAAAGTTTTAAAAATTTATTTCTTAAAAAATGACAAGAGCAATTAAATCGTGTATAGAGCAAACAATTAGTACTTAATGTCTATTAACTATGTTCATAATTTTATGTGATTGTGCTCGTTGGTTCTCTGTATTTTCGAATTTGAATATCTGGCTTTATTCGATAACCCCCATGCAGTTTCAAAATGTTTATATTTCACGTCAACATTTATCAATTTATCTTTAGTGTAATATACTAGTATTGAGCGTGCATTCAATTATTAATTAGATTTTAGCTATTAGTGCTCGTTGGTACTCTCACATTTCCTGTTCGAATGTCTTCGAGGTTTCATAACCAAGAAGTTTAAAATAAAAATTATTTAATAAATGACAAGAGCAATTAAATCGTGTATAGAGTAAATAATTAGGTCTAAATATCTATTAACTTTGTTCTTAATTTTATGTGATTGTGCTCGTTGGTTCTCTGCATTTTCGAATTTGAATATCTGGCTTGGTTGGGTAACTGCCATGCAATATCAATCATGTTAATATAATTCACGGCAATATTTATCAATTTATATTTGGTGTAATTATGTACTATTAAATGTGGATTTACTTATTACATAAATTTAAGATATTAGCGCTGGTTGGTGCTATCGCAATTCCAGTTGGAAAGTCAACAAGATTTTATAACAACGAAGTTTTTAAAAATTAATATTTAATAAACAACAAGAGCAATTAAATCGTGTATAGAATGAAAAATTAGTTCTAAGCATCCTTTAACTATGTTATTAATTTTATGTGATTGTGCTTGTTGGTTCCCTGTATTTTCGAATTTCAATGTCTGGCTTTGTTCGATAACCCCCATGCAGTTTCAAAATGTTTATATAATTCACGGCAACATTTATCAATTTATCTTTAGTGTAATATACTAGTACAGAACGTGCATTCAATAATTAAATAGATTTTAGCTATTAGTGCTCGTTGGTACTCTCGCATTTCCTGTTCGAATGTCTTCGAGGTTTCATTAGAAAGAAGTTTTAAAAAAATATTATTAAATAAATGACAAGAGCAATTAAATCGTGTATAGAGCAAACAATTATGTCTAAATATCTATTGACTATGTTTTTAATTTTATGTGATTGTGCTCGTTGGTTCTCTGCATTTTCGAATTTGAATATCTGGCTTGGTTCGGTAACTGCCATGCAGTATCAATAATGTTTATATAATTCACGGCAATATTTATCAATTTATATTTGGTGTAATAATGTACTATTAAATGTGGATTCAATTGTTACATAAATTTAAGATAGTAGTGCTCGTTGGTGCTATCGCAATTCCAGTTGTAAAGTCAAGATTTTATAACAACGAAGTTTTAAAAAATTAATATTTAATAAAGGGCAAGAGCAATTAAATCGTGTATAGAGTAAAAAATTAGTTCTAAGCATCCTTTAACTATGTTCTTAATTTTATGTGATTGTGCTTGTTGGTTCTGTGTATTTTCGAATTTTAATATCTAGCTTGGTTAAATAACTCCCATGAAGTTTCAAAATGTTTTTATAATTCACGGCAACAATTATCAATTGATCTTTACTCTAATATGCTAATATTGAATGCGCATTCAAATTTTAAATATTTTTACATATTAGTGCTCGTTGGTACTCTAGCATTTCCTCTCCGAATCACGATGAGGTTTCATAACAACAAAGTTTAAAATTTTTTTTTAATGACAAGAGCAATTAAATCGTGTATAGAGTATACTATAATTTCTATATATTAATTAAATATGTTTTTAATTTTATGTGATTGTGCTCATTGGTTCTCTGCATTTTCGAATTTTTAATATCTCGCTTGATTTGATAACTGCCATGTAGTTTCAATAATGTTTATATAATTACCGGCTACATTTAACAATTGATCTATAGTGTAATGTTCTAGCATTGAACGTGCATTCAATAATTAAATAGATTTTAGATATAAGTGCTCGTTGGTACTCTCGCATTTCGTCTTCGAATCACGATGAGGTTTTATAACAACAAAGTTTTAAAAATTTATTTTTTAAAAAATGACAAGAGCAATTAAATCGTGTATATAGCAAACAATTAGTACTGAATGTCTATTAACTATGTTCATAATTTTATGTGATTGTGCTCGTTGGTTCTCTGTATTTTCGAATTTGAATATCTGGCTTTATTCGATAACCCCCATGCAGTTTCAAAATGTTTATATTTCTCGTCAACATTTATCAATTTATCTTTAGTGTAATATACTAGTATTGAACGTGCATTCAATTATTAATTAGATGTTAGCTCATAGTGCTCGTTGGTACTCTCGCATTTCCTGTTCGAATGTCTTCGAGTTTTCATAACCTAGAAGTTTAAAAAAAATATTATTTAATAAATGACAAGAGCAATTAAATCGTGTATAGAGTAAATAATTAGGTCTAAATATCTATTAACTTTGTTCTTAATTTTATGTGATTGTGCTTGTTGGTTCTCTGCATTTTCGAATTTAATATCTGGCTTGGTTCGGTAACTGCCATGCAGTATCAATCATGTTTATATAATTCACGGCAATATTTATCAATTTATATTTGGTGTAATTATGTACTATTAAATGTGGATTCACTTATTACATAAATTTAAGATATTAGCGCTGGTTGGTGCTATCGCAATTCCAGTTGGAAAGTCAACAAGATTTTATAACAACGAAGTTTTAAAAAATTAATATTTAATAAACGACAAGAGCAATTAAATCGTGTATAGAATGAAGAATTAGTTCTAAGCATCCTTTAACTATGTTATTAATTTTATGTGATTGTGGTTGTTGGTTCTCTGTATTTTCGAATTTCAATGTCTGGCTTTGTTCGATAACCCCCATGCAGTTTCAAAATGTTTATATAATTCACGGCAACATTTATCAATTTATCTTTAGTGTAATATACTAGTATTGAACGTGCATTCAATTATTAAATATATTTTAGATATTAGTGCTCGTTGGTACTCTCGCATTTCGTCTTCGAATCACGATGAGGTTTCATAACAACAAAGTTTTAAAAATTTATTTTTCAAAAAATGACAAGAGCAATTAAATCGTGTATAAAGCAAACAATTAGTTCTGAATGTCTATTAACTATGTTCATAATTTAATGTGATTGTGCTCGTTGGTTCTCTGTATTTTCGAATTTCAATGTCTGGCTTTGTTCGATAACACCCACGCAGTTTCAAAATGTTTATATAATTCACGGCAACATTTATCAATTTATCTTTAGTATAATATACTAGTATTGAACGTGCATTCAATTATTAAATAGATTTTAGATATTAGTGCTCGTTGGTACTCTCGCATTTCGTCTTCGAGTCACGATGAGGTTTCATAACAACAAAGTTTTAAAAATTTATTTTTCAAAAAATGACAAGAGCTATTAAATTGTGTATAGAGCAAACAATTAGTTCCGAATGTTTATTAACTATGTTCATAATTTAATGTGATTGTGCTCGTTGGTTCTCTGTATTTTCGAATTTCAATGTCTGGCTTTATTCGATAACCCCCATGCAGTTTCAAAATGTTTATTTATTTCACGGTAATATTTATCAATTTATCTTTAGTGTAATATACTAGTACTGAACGTGCATTCAATTATTAAATAGATTTTAGCTATTAGTGCTCGTTGGTACTCTCGCATTTCCTGTTCGAGTGTCTTCGAGGTTCCATTAGAAAGATGTTTTAAAAAAATATTATAAAATAAATGACAAGAGCAATTAAATCGTGTATAGAGTAAACAATTAGTTCTATATATTAATTAAATATGTTTTTAATTTTATGTGATTGTGCTCGTTGGTTCTCTGCATTTTCGAATTTGAATATCTCGCTTGATTTGATAACTGCCATGTAGTTTCAATAATGTTTATATAATTACCGGCTACATTTAACAATTGATCTATAGTGTAATGTTCTAGCATTGCACGTGCATTCAATTATTAAATAGATTTTAGATATTAGTGCTCGTTGGTACTCTGGCATTTCGTCTTCGAATCACGATGAGGTTTCATAACAACAAAGTTTTAAAAATTTATTTTTAAAAAAATGACAAGAGCAATTAAATCGTGTATAGAGCAAACATTTAGTACTTAATGTCTATTAACTATGTTCATAATTTTATGTGATTGTGCTCGTTGGTTCTCTGAATTTTCGAATTTGAATATCTGACTTGGTTCGGTAACTGCCATGCAGTATCAATAATGTTTATATAATTCACGGCAACATTTATTAGTTTTTCTTTCATGTAATAAACTAGTATTGAATGTGCATTCAATAATTATATAGAATTTAGATATTGGAGCTCGTTGGTACTCTCCCATTTCCTGTTCGAAATTCGATGAGGTTTCATAAGAACGACGTTTAAAAAAATTATTATTTAATAAATGACAAGAGCAATTAAATAGTGTGTAGAGTAAAATATTAGTTCTGAACATCTATTAAGTATGTTTTTAATTGTATGTGATTGTGCTTGCTGGTTCTCTGTATTTTCGATTTTGAAAGAGTGGCTTGGTTCGATAAATCTGATGCAGTTTCAGCAATGTTTATATAATCCACGGCAACATTGATTAATTTATCTTCAGTATAGTAAACTAGTATATAATGTGTATTTAAATATTTAATAGATTATAGATATATCGCACTCGTTGGTACTCTTGCATTATCTATTTGAATGTCGTACGTGTTTGCAAAACTACGAAGTTATAAAATGTAATATCTCATAAAAGAGAGGGGTAATTAAATCATGCATAGAGTAAAATAAGTGTTCAATATGTGTTTAAACTATCTCGTTAATTTTATGTGATTGTGCTCGTTGGTTTTCTCTATATTCCAATTTTTTAATATGTTGCGGGTTGCGTCACGCCTGCTGCCATTTACTTTTATTATTTTAGGCTGAAAATACGTGCGAATTTAATTCCAAATTGTGGCAATTAATTGGCAATTAATTAGCAATAATTGATTAGATGGTTTCCGTTGAGATCTGGCTCGTATTTACCTGATGTGTGTGCTGGCTTGACGTTCAAAAGTATGTTGCGGGTTGCGTCATGCCTGCTGCCATTTACTTTTATTATTTTAGACTGAAAATACGTGCGAATTCATTCCAAATTGTGGCAATTAATTGGCAATTAATTAGCAATAAATGATTAGATGGTTTCCGTTGAGCTCTGGCTCGAATTTAACTGATGTGTGTGCTGGCTTGACGTCAAGCTAGCACACACCCGTTTTCTCCACGAAATTACGTGGCAATTAATTCAAAAATGTGGCAATTAATTGGCAATTAATTAGCAATAAATGATTAGACATGTTTCGTGTGGGTGTGCTGACTTGGCTGTTCCAGCTTGACGCACCTTCCGGGGATACCAATTTTGGGGACGTCTGATAGGTTTAGGAGTTAGCTTTGGCCACCGACGGTCTGACAGTCAGACGCGGAACGTGAATCAATTTTTCGGTATCAAAGACCCACAAAACGTTGATGCTGACTCTTCATGTGTTAGAAGGTGGAATTAACTACGTGTATAGAAACAATATTTAAACACTTTTTTGTTACCTGGACCCCACAATGTTTCTTTTTGTAGAAATATCGCAGATTCCTGCCGCAGCATTACAATACTTTCTATTTACTATACACGAACTTGGTATGCGAGGAAGTAAAAGGAATGCTGTATGTTGCGTATGGTACTTTGTATGCGTATCGCCAAGAAAAAAGTATGAATAGCATGTGGATAAAAATAAAAACCTAGAATAGAATTATACAATATGCATCTTCTAAAATTATACCAAATTCAGAAGAATGATCTGCATATTGGTTTAGAAATACTACTGGATGATGACACGAAATTCGCAATATAAAGCAATAGCAGCGAAGAAGTTAGTTATCGAAAGTCTTCTTGTAATTTAAGCATGCTCTAAAGTTTCCTTAATATTATCTAATTTGTTTGATAATTAATAATTCAATTGTTTAACAGTCTTTTGCAGATTTTAACAGCTTTACAATGATTTTTGAATATTTTCCCTACGTTTTTTGTGTCTTTGTGAAGTTATCAGTAAGCATGATTTTTTACTTCTCTCGTTTCTCATTTCCTTGCTCATCTCTTCCAAATGCGTTGTTGTGGGCGGAAAAATTGTAATTAACAGTAGACGAACAAAGGGAAAATCCCGGCCTTGCCATGTTTTACTGCTACCTTACTGTGCAGCTCCCAGTAAATCTACCAAATTACGGGCTGTACTATCGGTAATTGGTCTGTTCATAATTCAAAGTAAATGGTAGTTCTGTCAGCGAGAGACAGCTATCTTCGAGAATGTAGAAAATTAAAGAGCCTCCTGCTTGGAAAATTAGACCTTTCAAATGCTTTTGAGGCGCGAGTCGGAAGGACTTACCGTTTTGGGTAGTGCCACGATGTTTCAAATCATCTCTCGATTAATATTTTTTAAACCGATTGGGCCCATTATTTACCCTTTTATGGAGTGCAAAAAATCAGTAAAACATTAAGAGAAAACTGAAAAAACGTGACACGATTCATAAGGGAAATGCAAAGATACTACTATTGATCATTAGTGTTATTCAAAGGATTGTGTGGAAGTTTGGAAGCTGTGTAGGTTTCTTTTTAATTCTCGTCAGGTTTTTGTTTTCGTTACTTTATACCCTGTATTTGTTGTCATTTGATTTTGGAAAATATATTTATCTTATGTAAACAATGAATCATGAGTAGAGTTAACACATTTCGAAGAATCACGCATTATACCATGTTTATATACAACGCAAAGAAATGCTTATTACTAGGGGCGGATTTTGATGACCTAAAATATCGCCAAGAATGATCACAAAAATGCTCTTTAAATGTGTTTTAAGAAAAGCAAAGAATGATGACAATGATCAAAACCACTTCCGCTGAACAACTCAAGCAGATTACTAATCTAATCAAGTTATCTTTGTTTTGTTCAAGTGAACTCAGACTGCAAACTTTTGGTTTGGACTGTTCTTTACATGGAAGTCAGTCTTCAGTTATCGCGAAATCGGCCGAACCTATAATGACGCTCCTAGACGCCACAGGAAGCTTACATTAAGTACTACTCACAATGGCAGGCATTACAATTTCTGAGCGAAGAACAACAGTACGCTACTCAATAATTATGGGGAGAAATTTTGTTGCATCTCGTATTTGAAGAAAGTACAATTAAAATATTAAAATCCATGAAATCAAAGAAAATGCTTTAAAAATTACGTTAAAAGTCGAAGTCGAAGAAAAATGAAAAAAAGTCATGAAAAAATGGGTCATATCCTTTTGCCATAACATAAAATAAATGTCTTTACTAAACGTAATTGTTCTAAATTGAAAAGAAAAATATTTCATTTAAATTCACACCTTCTTATTACATCTTTTCACGCAAATTCACAAAAGACTGTTAGTGCAACAAAATATTTTGGAATCGTCTCTAAAACATGAAGATAAATGTAGTGCCTGCAGTTATTCTTTGATAATTTTTACTTTAATCGTGAATAGAAAATAAAAATATGTTTTGAATATTTTTGTTGTATGTGAAAATCATAATTTGATCCGTAGACCAAGAGGTTTCATTTTTAAAAGCCAATTTACTTTGTCGTCGTTAATTTATAAATTTTATAAAGCCTATCTACAACTTTTTTATTTTTATTTATTTACTTATTTAGTCAACAGTAAAAAAGTATTAAAACAGTCAAAAACTGTATGTTACGCATGGGGGAGAAAATCATCTGCGCACGCTTTCTTGAGTTTCAGAATCCCTTCCCAAGAATTTAACTATTAATAGTTGAAAGATGAAAAAATAATAGTAGTAATAATAATAATAATAATAATAATAATAATAATAATAATAATAAAAATTTTAAAAACCGCAAGATTAACATTTCAAAAACTAGACATTTTCGTTCCCAAGTTATAGAAAACGTATTTGTAACGGTAAACGAACAAACAGATTTGATTTTTCTATATTGCTGACAAAATAGGAACTCACCCTATGCTCTACTACCACTACAAGCAAAAGGAAAGCTCAACAAAACGTGCGCATAGCGAATTACGTCTATTTACGTCCAGAAGCAAATCAAGGGGTCATCTCAGCATTTGCTCAATGGATCAGGGAAACTGGACAAAAACCCGATCGAGATGGGAAACTTATTTATAATATGTGCAAATTTTTGGGTTCTTAGATTTTTACATAAAAATGTTTTTTAATTTTATGATACTTTTACACCATTTTATAGATATTGTTATTATTTAATGTCATAGTTGTTTTCTCTTTCTATTTTTATGTAGAATTGCACATTAGCTTATGATAAATTAACATTTAAAAAAATACTTTCAAATTCCGTAACAGAGGAAAATTGTTTACAAGAAAATATGAAGGTGACTGGACAAAACACGTGTCACCCCTCTCTAGGAAAATACTAGTTTTACCACTGTAAACCAATTTTTTGGGCTTGAAGAGGGCCTGAAGACATTTTGAGCTCCAGCTTCGCAGTGGGTGCTAAGATGTATATTGCGGTTGGCGTTGCATTCCCTGCCTACTAGTTCGCGAAGGAGTCCCCAACAAGCGACACCCTTCGCACTCAACAGCAGACACTACCCACACTGCGGTGGGGATATCTGTCCCTCGTGGTAAGGTTAACTCAAAATAACTTTCGGAATCAATTGTGATATTGAAGGTTTTGAAAACTCCATCCGAATTCGTTTTTCGAGTTTTCTCACCTCAGTGTAAAGTTGAAACAGTAATTGTATTCTCTAATGTTCAGTACACATTAATCCATCTCAACTGAGTGTAGAACACCCGGCGGCGGAGAATCGAAGGCGGGGAGGGTTTGGAATGCGAGTTGAAAGAGCGCCCACGGTGACATCGGAGGTGAGCAAGCGACTACCTGCCTGGCGCCTCCGACTTCCGCTGCGCGCCGACGCCACCCGTCCCGCTGCCGCCCGTCACACCCGCCTCCACCTTGCCGCGTCGCTCACGCCGCACCCGCTCACCTCCGACGTCCACCCCGCCCCGCCCCGTCCCACGACGCTTCACCCCCGCCCCGCCCCACTCCGCCTCAGCTCGCCCGGTTCCCCTCGACCCGCCCCGCTCTGACGTCGCGCTACCCGCCATCCCCGCTCACCCACGCTTGCTCGCCCCACTACGCTTCACCCCTGCCCGCCCCGCTCCATATAACACCGCCTCGCCCTGCCTCAACAGTCTCACCTTGCTCCGCCCTACAACTGCTCACCCACCGCCGCTCACTGCCGCGGTCCGCCCCGCCACGCTCCGCCTCAACCCGCCCCGCTCTGCCGAACGAGCACCCCGTCGCCCTCCCAACCCCCCCCGCCCTGCCCCGCCCCGTCCCAATATGCCTCACCTCACCTCGTCCCGCCATGCCGCAGGTCACCCACCCCTGCTCACTGCTGCTGTCCGTCGCGTCCCGCCCCGCCCCTCTCCGCAACAACCCGCCTCATCCCGCTCCGCCCTGCTCTACCGCCGTCGTCTCACCTCGCTCCGCCCCGCCTCCACCCACCTACTATACAGAGGGCCCCGCGGGGGCCACGTTGCGGGCGCGGCTGCGGTCGAGCACACGGCCACATTATGCGGCGGAGTCAAAGCCCCGCGCCACGCCACGCCGCGCCGCGCCGACCACGGCGGCTCCATCTGCATCATACTGCATTTGCCTGGGTAATGTTTCCTCCGCGCTCGCGCCTACCTTTTGATGCGAAGGTCAGAGGTCGGCCGTCCGTAAAAGCCCCCGTTCATCAACAGTCATTCCTCCACCCCAGGAGATAAGAGCCTCCAATGGTGCAAAACACATCACGACCTTGGCGAACTCGCCCGTTTTGTTGGAGGAAATGGGGTCCCGCCTACCTCGGGGTGGGCGTGGCGGGGCGCCGCCAGGGTCAGGGCCGGGGCGGACAACGGCGACGCGAGAGCAGTCCGGGTGGATGGAGATCAGGCACAGTGAAGGCCACAGGTACCCCAGTCCCTGATGGGCCACTATCAGGAAGATTAACTCATTTGACAAACACTGCGTCTATTCAAGTACGCTTCCCACTTCCCTTCCATGCTGCCTCTTCTTATATTATTGCTTCTTATATTCTCTTGTCCATTTCGACGGCCCCTCTTGTTTTTGTTCCTTACCATTCTTTTCTTCAATTTCTTCTGCTCTTACTCTTCATTGCTTCACCTGCCTTCCATCCTCCTACCCATATTTTACCCCATTTTTCACTGATGTCCTAGGTAATGTGGTGGGAAATGAAATGTACAGTGCACTGATTAAATGCAACCTTTGAAAATAAATAGCTAATGGCAAACAAAAACTCGTTCGAAGGGTATTACAATGAAATAAATACAATAACCCAAAGACTGGTGTTTCAATGTTGCACAGATTGAAATCAGAATTTTGCAATGAACAGATGTATGAAAGTAGTTTTCTAATCGCAATAATAAACATTTCTGCGCCAGCTTGGGTAGCTGAAGTCGCTAAGGCCGTAGAGAAGACTCGTAGCTGACTAGCCTCGAAGAGTTTCGAGTTCGAATCTCGCCTCGGGCATGGATGTGTGTGTTCGTGTTGTCCTTACGTGCTCCTCCTACAGTTCGCCCTACAGTCACAGTGGTCGGTCTATGACCAAATTGTTAAAAAAATCTGCTTCAAAATTTATTATTATTACCATTACTATTATTAGTATTATTACTATTTTTATTTGTATATTCCCAATGACATTCTGTGTATTACAGTTGGCACTCGTTTTTAAGCGAAATCTAATTGCTAATTTCCAGTAAATTGCACTTAAATTTGTAAAAATGAAACCGAGAATATATTCGCTGATATCACGTAGACATTTCCAGTTACTAATAAATAATAGTATATCATAGATATACTAAGAACGGATACATCAAATTTTAGAACTTGCTCAAAAATATAAAGATGCAAAAAAAAAATTTCACTCCGAAAGAAATTTAGTATTCACACATTCGATGCTTTCGTCTAGTCCAATATTCTAGAATTGATTGTGGTGATTAAGCTAAAAAATCTTAAACTAGTTTCCTAGGCAATAATTATGAAATGATAAACGATAAATTCAAATGATTATATGGGATTCGTTGTGAATTGCCTTTGTCTACGACACTGGCAATGGCAGGTGCATCCCATGATGTAGTATGAAACTGCTCACGGTTCGATCCCCGACGGATTCAAACGGAATTTGTGGACGACAAAGCAGTTCGTGGTAGGTTTCTCCGGGATCTTCTCTACCTTTGTTCTCATTCCTCACCTCACGATATTCCATCTCAACACAAACGCCTTTCTAGGGAGGTCCGACAATGGCCTTCTTGAGATTTCTGGCTTCGGGACAACGGCCATTGTGCCGTCTCTCCGAAAATTCATGACATACTATAAATAAATTAACTACAATGACGAAGTGAAAAAATCTTACAACGTAACGCGGGACTTGAAAATTCTCAGCGTACAGCAGTGGGAGTCGTTATCTATTCCGGTTTTTAAGTTAGTCCCTATGATTTAGAGACTTTATACACAACTGAATTATTAGAAAAAATTATAGGCTACTGTATACAAATTTCAATTCCCGGACGAGTATGGAACAAAGCAGTGCTTTTATTGGACGACAAGTCAGCTCAGTGTGTTTTGCTACCATCGCATCATTTGACTTTCATTACTGAAATTTACCTCTCATTAAATTCAGATAGCCCACTTGCTGTCATCATGCTAGGTCAACATCATACATTGTCCTCGCATCGGACATCGAACCCAGGACCACGAACCCAAAATGCGAATATGAAAGCACGTATGTATTCAAAGCTCGATAAAATAATTATTATTTAAAGTACACAACGTACGCAAGTACGTAAAATTACTATTCAACGCAACTGTAATAGTTACGAGTATTTATGTATCAATACCGAGAAGGATTGCTTTTCTGAAGAGCAACTTCCCCCAGCTTTTCAGCCGTGTAATGGAACCGACAGTTATAAAAACGCGAGACCAAAAAACTTTAAAGCAAAGGCGAATAAAAATATAGTTTATATACTCACTTCTAACTTGTGTATATTAACGAAAATATTGAAATGTTGGTGGTTTCAGAAATAGTAATATTGTGGAGAAATTGATAATAGTTCTCACTAGTGTTGCAGATAATTGTAACACGAATGAATGGTATAACTGTGACTTTCATAACAAAACTTTCATGTAGCAGTTATCTTTCATAATAATCCACATGTTTTGTGAGATAGTTCTCAAATGTGCACTGTGCTAGGAGTGTTTTGTCATTAGTTTTTCAATCGTGTATGGTGAATAAATATTTAATAAAATGATTTTTCAATGAACATTAGGCAATACCATGAAAATAGAACTGCACTTAACTATTTCTTTTAACAGCAAATGGATTGGAACGAAACATACAAAACTACGTCGCAAACTTTTTTCACGTGCGAATGAGTGTTTCCGGGCATTTCAACTATATACGTTTGATTGATTACACAAACAATGTCAAACCCAAAGACTTGACACGTTTCCCTGTGTATTTTGACGCAATAAATCCGAATATGACGCCACAAGTGCGCCAACACTCTCCTCTTTTTAAATCGCAAGAAACCATCGTGACATTGTATTTCTGTTTTTGTTTTTGGGTGTTTTTATCATATCCAAAGACGTGACACAGGTTTCGATCGGTGGTGGCGCAATTCTGGCTTCAGATTTGGATTCAGCGCGTCGACATAAATAGAGAAATATGCGTCTTTGGGTCCGACAACAACCCCCGAAAACAAAAACAAAAAATACAATTTTACTGTGGTTACTCGTAATTAAAAACAATTGGAGAGCGGTGGCGCAATTCGAGATTCATATTCGGATTCAGCGCGTCGAAATACATAGCGAAACTTTTTCAAGTCTTTGGGTCTGACAACGTTTTTTGTGTGCTTGTGTTATTTTTTTTCCTGGCGCGTCAACTGCTGTGATCATTAAGTACTCGCAGTGCATGTTATATCCCGAGAGGTTCCGGTAAGAATCTGAAACGTGACTTTCAGCGCTGACCTACATGTTGGCTTGAATTTTCCTCCTGGAAGTTACTTCAATACCGGGGCCAGGTCTAAGCACCCGTTTAGCTTCCCGACATGTGTGGCAGTGTAGTGCATATAAGTGTATGTGTGTTTGTGTGTGTGTAAAGAGAGATGAGGGGATGAGGATGAAGAATGAAAGATATGGCTCAGTCCGTGGTCCATTTGTTAGGGTACTGCGCTGGAATTCGCCTGGTATTGATACAAAATACGGGAAAATACGGATGAGAGACGTAAGAGTTGTCTTCAAGACGGTTCTTCCGGTAGCCAGCCGTAAGAATTGTGCTGGAGACGGTTGAATTAGACCGAGCGATGGAGACAGTGCTAAAAATTCGCTGTTGTCTGGACTCAAAGCCTATTACTTCCCCGTCACAATGCTGCAGACGCAACGAGTTGCCATTGAACCGTCACTTCCAGTTTTGATTGATTTAATTCCGGGCGCGTCAACTGCTAAGGTAGTTAGTCCTGTTAAGTGTAGTGCAGTTTTACTTTCTCGCAACCATTTACGCAGTAGAGAGAAAGTTGGGTAATGCTGCGCGAGAAAGCGGCGATTTTTTTCTTCGGGAAGTGGCGACGAACTTCCCTCGCTCGATGGTGAGATCCGGCTCCGACCTACCTGTCCGCTAGCGGGCTTTTTCTCAACTGGGTTTTTCCTCCCACCAGTGGGGCACCGCCTCAGCTGGAACAAGCTCTAAGCTCCTGATTGGTCTCCCGGCATGTAGTGCATTTGGTAGTGTAGTGCATGTATGTGTAAGTTAATTAGTCGGTTAATACCTTATTTTACGTTGGTCATCAGATCCGCTCTTCCATCTGACCGCGCAAATTTCTCTACTCTCCTTTCACCATCTAGCGGAGAAATAAGGTAGTATTCGGGTGACGAAACAGGCGATTTTGAATTTAGCTTTGAGGTTTCTTTTAAGCTTCAAATTCTTTTACATACAGTAAATCTACAACATGGAACATCCGCCTTTACTTCCCCTACAAAAGATTTTTTCGCCCCTAATAATTCACGGATTCGATCGGGTTTGAACCCGAAAACTTGGGTAAAACAGCCCGATAGACTAACCGTTATACCACCTATCCCGCCAACGGTAAGGGGGTGAGAATAGGAAAAGGCAAGCGATTCGTGGCCTGTTTATTAGGGTACGGCATAAATAATAAATGAAAATATGGTGTCGATACGCAAAAACGTGTTTGATTTCAATTCATAAAAATGGCGGAGAACCCGCTAATGTAATGCCAACACATTTCCTTATTATTCGTCGATAATCTTTAGGCATGAATACGGCTTTTCTTTTGTGATGAAAGTCAATATTATCTGGTGAAAACGACATGGTTTGAAACAAAACGAGGTAGATTACAACAGAGCATTTGTTTGGAACCCTTAAAGTAATACGTCAACTAGAACTCGTACTGTAAATAATCCACTTGCTTACCTCATAACTAGGGCGGATTTTGATGACCTAGAACATTGCCAAAAATGATCAATAAAATGCTCCTCAAATGATTTGAAAATGCCCTAAAAGCAAAGAAAAATGTCGTTAAAATGTTGATCAAAACCTGTTCATATGAACAACTCACGCTGTTGGTTACGTTACTGATGTATTAGAGAAATCTTCCTTTCGTTCAAGTGAACTCAGCTTGCAAATGTCTGGTTTGGACTGTTCTTTACCAGGAAATTTGTCTTTAGTTATCGCGAAATCAGCCGAACCGACAATGGTGCTGATAGGCGCCAAAGAATATGAGATTAAATACACACTACGGCTGACATAACAATATCTCGACGAACAAATCGAATGGGCTCCTCAGGAATTCTGTGGACATTTGTTTCATCTCGTCAATATTATTTCAATCAAGTACCACTGAAATTATATTAAAATTCATGAAATTAGCAAACAAATGCTTTAAAAAAGACAGGAAAATGTAAAAAAAATTATTAGTGGAAATCCACGAAAATATGCATATAAATGCCATAAAAATGGGTCATTTTCTTTCTTCAAATCAAAATTAATGTCTATACTGAAAGTCATTGCTCTAAAGTGAAAAGAAAAGAACGTCATTTCATTAAAATCCGCCCCCGACTCAAAACATAATAATCTCATAAAGTCGTGGGGCGAGCGGATTAATGGTAAAGTGTCGTGAGTATTAATGAGCTTCATGAGAGTCTGTGAGTCTTTCGTGCTCGGCTAGTACTTAACTCTTTTAGACTCAAATCGTATATTCACGTACGATTTGCGTGATAGTGTTCTCCGTAATCAGTACCTATCAACGTTCCTACGGAGAGCGTTGGTAACGGTATGGTAACGGTGTATGGTAACGGTAACGGTGTCTGTTATATTTCCGTCCTGGAGATATGTCTCTAGCTATCGCTAGTGCAGTTAACAACTTCAGGACTATGTAAGGGTGGGTCAACGAAGGTTGTGTGTTCAGTGGACAACAGCTTTTTGCATAAACGCGATTTTGCATAAACGCCAACGCAGCCGATAATTTCAGCGTCGGACTTTACCAGGTTCAGAAGGTGCATTTGAACACAGGTATACTAAATATGAAAATATATATACGTCAAGCCGGTAACATGATTCTACGATCTTAACAACGCCTATTGTAGAATAGTTTACATCAATGTATTATGTCAAAGGTGAATATAAATGAAGTAATAATAAATGAAGTAAAAGTTCAAAAGTAAACGTTAATTATGAATGCTGCATCTTTTCAAAGCCTAAGATTACAGTAGAGTTAAACGGTGTAGTAGACAACGTCTCCTTATGACATTAACTTACTTTGTAGTGCAGAACAAAGAGACTCTGTTCCTCTTTATTAATTATTCCCTTAGAGGTTCAGTAAAGCTACAAACACAAACATATCAATCACATCAAAAAGCTCCCATTTAGAGAATACCGATCGTCAACAAAAAACGCACAGAAAGAACATTGGAACTGATTCGAGTTCAATTTACATCGGAAATGAGTCCAATTTTCTTCTTTTTTCAGCTCTTGATAAAATAATTAATTGCAGGATGAATATTTGAGCTAAATTTCTTAAATCGGACAATGGTGAAATTATTCTAAGAGTTACTACTATTTTTGCGTAAAAGGGAATTGCAAAGAAAATGTAATATTTAACAATATTGAGGAGAAGAAGCAAAATATATTACATAATTACATCTGTGAACATCGGCCAGTTCTCAATTCCTTATCAGGCAATAATATAACACAATATCTAAATATTTCCTTCAGATTCTTCCTTTAAACATCCACCTTACATTGTGTGGGTTCCCAAACGTCTACATCCCTCCCCAGCCCAGTAACTCAGCATTAGGCGAAAGTAGAATGCATTCATCGCCATTTACACTTTAAAGAAGAAACTAGTCATTTATCAACATCATTGCAAACACACGAGAAGAAATCAATGAATAGCGATTGGTAATAATCAGCATACATTTCTACTATCTAATGCTGTTTTTTAGCACTATAATGGCAACACCTTTAGATAATACAATTTTAACGAAATCTATGAGTTATTCGTCAAACTACAGTAAAGAATACAAGTTTATTCGTACTTGTAATACATTGCAATGACTTGAAATTCATGAAAATAATACATGACAAATCTAGAGGTGCTAGAGAATGACACAGACTTTCTCGTAGCAAATTTTTCTACTATCCTTGGAGTGGTCTGGGTTTAAGGTTTTGCTTCATTCTCTAACGAGCTGCCATCTATCGACGTCCAAAGTATATTTTTTGACATTTTTCCAACTTTTTGCTTTCCTAATAGTACAACCGAAACTTACTTCAAGAACGTTAAAGAAGAGTAAAACCGCGTAATAAATAGAAATTTTCTTGACAAAATTTGAAGAAATTTTTAAGAAAATGGCGTTAGTGCATAACTGTAAATGCGAATTTTGAAGCTCTTTTGCACAGGAATCTTTTGAGTTTTTGAAAAACTTCATTTGAAGTCACTTGAAGCAATTCCTCTCACAATGTAATAATGTATACAAATTGATGGAAATGTGCGTATTAACGGCGTAAGAGATATTTTAAAAAAATTACATTTGTGTAATTTTTGGAAAACAAAAGAATACACCAAAGGAACTTTACGTAATATTAAACAGTGCAATTAGCACTATCCATTTGAAGAATTTGAACAAAAAAATTTGGAGACATTTTTGAGAAAATGGCGTTTGAGCGTTTCTGAAAATGTGAAATTTTGGGCTCATTTTAACAGAAAACTGTTAAGTTTCCCAGAAACTTTATTTGACATTATCTAAAGCACATGTACTCATAAATAAAATAATATGAAGAAATTGTTTGTAATGTAAATATTACCGACGTGAGATACGAGTCAAAAAATTACATTTTTGTAAATTTTGAAAAAACAAAACAATAGAGCTATATGGCGTTTATGTCATCGTATAGGGTGCGTTTGGCACTAACCCTACCATAAATTTAAAGAAAAAAGTCCGAACCGATTTTGAGAAAATACTGTCTTTGTTAGTTTTTAAAATTGCAAATATTGCACGCACTATTGCACGAAAACGACTAAAACTTCAAAAAAATGTATATGACCTTATTAAAAAAATGGTTATGAGCAACAAATTGCATTTAAAGGAAAAATCTCTGTCTTCAATTTTGTAGTAGAAGGAAGACGCTGAAAAAATTCAATTTTGAAAATGTCCAGGGGGCTTCATGTAATTTTAAAGAATATTTTTCAAAATTTCAAAGCTTCAACTAGTCACATCGATAGGGGATTTCTCCATTTGGAAAAGATCGTACAGATGGTTTACGTGCTAGTAGTGTTCTCAGACGAACAGGCGGGCGGACAAATAGACAGACAGACGGACGAACAGACGGACGAACAGACAGACGAACAGACAGACGAACAGACAGACGAACAGACAGACGAACAGACAGACGAACAGACAGACGAACAGACAGACGAACAGACAGACGAACAGACAGACGAACAGACAGACGAACAGACAGACGAACAGACAGACGAACAGACAGACGAACAGACAGACTAGACAGACGAACAGACAGACGAACAGACAGACGAACAGACAGACGAACAGACAGACGAACAGACAGACGAACAGACAGACGAACAGACAGACGAACAGACAGACAGACAGACAGACAGACAGACAGACGGGCGGACGGACGGACGGACGGACGGACGGACGGACGGACAGACAGACAGACAGACAGACAGACAGACAGACAGACGGACAGACGGATGTTTTGTAAAAACGACACTTTCGCGGTATCAGGAATCGGTATCGGTATCAAAACGTGTATTTCCGTTGAAATCTTGAAATCAATTTTCCATAGTACATAACTGTCTCTATACTATGTAAATTACTCCGTATATACGTACGTATACAAGAAAATAAAAATTAAAAGGGATTGAAAAGGATGATTATTACATCAACAGAACACGTCACGGTTTCCGTAGGAATATTTGCACAATGCCTACTTAGAATTATTTTCAAACTTTTAGAATTCCTGCAAAATTCATTCAGTAATATTAAGATTTGACATTACAAACACGGAGCCTAATTGAAGGGTTTGAGTGTAAATAACGGTAACCGACATTTTGAAGGAACTCGATATTAGCCTTAATGAAGGAACCCTTACATTAGCCTACGTGTTTCTGATCCTAATATCAAATTCGTCCAAATGTCCGTTTCTAAGGAAATATCTTTGACTTTTTTTCTTTTGTTATTTTAGGTCGCATTATCATCTATGTCATTAGCGACTACTATTGGAGTTAACGTTATGGTACCTGTGAAGATGAAACAATATGGCGATGAGTGAATGGATGAACACAAATACAACCATGCCCGAGGCGAGACTCGAACCCGCGACCCTTCGGTCGAAGATCACCACGAGCACAACGAGTACAACTGCCTTAGCGATATCGGCCACCGGGTCGGCATCTTTGACTTTGATGTCTTGAATTAGTGTGGTTTGGGGGATTCGAAGGGGAACGTAGTGAAGGCGACAGAACCGAGACGGCCACGCTCAGGCAAAGCGGTTACTCTATGGGAGCTCTTCTTGACGAAGAAGGCCTGTTGCGTATTCTCCACACCATCCAGCCTTCCAGAGGGAAGCGCGCTATGCTCGACGGACAGCGTAAATGAAACAGACGATTACACACAACACGCTCCCCGCCCCTACCACCTCTTCCGCAGCCTGCAGATAAAATATTTCAATTCCATAATGTGGAAGAGCTCGCCTAAGGAACACAGTTCAGCGAGGGAAGGAGCTGTCATCACCAGGCGTCTGTCTTCCAGTGTTAAATTCCCCCCATTTTTCTCAATTTCTCCTTCTGCCGGTGCGCCGCTCTCAGCCATTACGGAGGGGAAGGCGGGGAGGGGCGTAAGAGGAGGAGAGAGAGGTGGCGGCAGAAGGAAATCGCCGAGCCACGGCGTTACTAGTCGGAGCACGGACAGTTAATGGAAACGATAACACAACGTAAACTATCGATTTCCCGTTCTCATGAAACTCTTAAGTCATTAAATATGACACAGCTCATCTGACTTGTAAAACACAGCCCTCCCCCATCGCACTTTGTTCCTTGGCGCTCTCTTTCTTCTCCTTCCCCCCTCCGGTTCCAGTCTCCGCCTGCGAACGATGTCATTTACTCCTCGCCCCTTCCCCGCTTTCCGATGTGACATTAGATTTGGCCTTGACTCATCCCTTTCAGACCCAATAACACTAAACTCCGCCTCCCCTGGTCGTTTGTGTTAAAATGTCAAAGTTAAAGGTCAGGTCGGCATTTAGGGAGGGGGTAAAGTGTAAAAATGCATTTCGGCTTTTCCCTTTCCGCGAGTCGGGCCTGGGAGAAGGCGGCATATCGCAGGCAGAGGCAAACGGCGGCGATGGAGTTGGGGCGAAAGGAATTGAAGAAGCGGCATGTGGCGTTGATGGCAGCGGTAGTAGCGGCATCGGTGATGATTGTGGTAATGATTCCATGGTAGAAGAGATGGCGGAGGACACAATTCTGGATTTTTGATTGATTGATTGATGTTTTCGTGTTTCCAGGCGCGTCAGCTGATTTGGTCATTAGTCCCGTTAGTGTAGTGCATGTTCTTTTCTCGGGAGATGGCGGTGATTTTCCCCAGCTGGATGGCGAGATTCGGCGCCGACCTACCGTCGGCTAGTGGGGTTTCGCCTTAACCAGGACTCTCCCACCAGCGGTGCACCGCCCCAGCCGGGACAAGCTCTATGCTCCCGACCGATCTCCCGGAATATGTGGTAGTGTAGTGCATGTTAGTGTAAGTGAGTGTGTGTGTAATGGGAGAGGATAGGACAAGGAAGAGGAAGGACAGATCGCGCGCGGTCCGTGGCCCGTTTGGTAGGGCACTGCTCCGGCATTCCCCTGGTGTTGATCTGAGAAACCACGGAAAACTACCGATCAGAGCAGCCAGCCGCTAGAATTCTCCTCCAGACAGCGACTGAATTCGACCTAGCAGGAAAGCTAGTGTCGAAAATCCTGCCGCCGTCAGGACTAGTGCCGCCTAGGACCTCTCGGGCAGAGGCGCTGCAGTGACATCAGTTGATGCACTACGCTACCGCTCCCGGTCACAATTCTGGAAGTGATGGTAGGGGTAGAGGTGGTGATGATAGTGGTGGCGGCGGCGGCGGTGGTGGTAGTGGTATCGGTGGTAGTGATTGTGGTGAGAGAAAGCAACGCCACTTTCATTTGGATCCTGTTTCTGGCGTTGTGCGACTGAAAAAAATGTGATCGTCATTGTCAAAACGTCGATCCAATTCCATGGATTCAATTCCAATCACGTAAACCGATTTAAGAAGTTTGCTTACAAATTACGTCTCCAGTAATTTTTATTGTAACGATAAGGTTTAAGTTTTTATGATCGTGGGGGTAGTGGTTCCATCAGCTATTTTAAATCTTCTGAATTAAAAAAATGTTCCCTATGAGAACACTATCTGACGGTTTGTCCTAAAAGGTTTCAAAATGTCTGTTCTATCTGTCGCTGTAGTTTGAAACTGCAATTTTACTTAATAAAAGAGGGACCTACGCTGAGTAGTGATTGCTCACTCACGTCATCCGAAAGCCAAACACACGGTTCTTCTTGTGGCATTGCTCAGCCATATTTATCGAATTGTCTTCGTGGTTCTTATTTTTTTGGGAGGGGAGCTGCTCTGTCTACCTTGCAGCGATTTTGCTGGAAACAGTGCAAAGAACCGATGGCTCAGAAAGGCAAGAGACAATCATCCCAGAACGATTCCGCGCAAAAAAAAACCTACCAACCGAGGTGCTAGTTCCCACATATTCTACTCATCGCATCCATTCATGCCGTCTCTTAAATTATTTAGTCAACTAGCCGGCACGGACGGCCAACATTGCTTAAGTGGCGGAGCGATGGCCATCTCGGATAGTAGGGCAGCAGGTTCCTATCCTACTTGAGCATGACCGTGTGACGTGACCTAATGAGCACACGCACCCAGTATGTACCACCCTCCAAATACTGTGCCGTGTTACTTGGCCTGTCAGGGCGGTGTAGGAGTATGTTTTTTTCACAGGACTAAATAATGCCATTTCTTCAGTGACTTTCTCCGTACCTGTAACAAAAAGGCCGGTACCGCCAATTCTTACATATTACGGACCACCAGACCACAGCTGGGGCTACCTAGGTTCGGCCTCTATTCCGTTACCACCGAACAAAGCCCTTAGGGATCCGCAGATAAGGTTGATGAGGTACAGTAAAAACTCATTAGTATAAGAGCATGTGGGTCACATCAGGTGATGGAAGTGGAGATTATTATTAGGTATTTATTAGGTATCGGAGTGTTTGCTGCTTCGGGACGACCAGACGGTCAGCCTGGCTGACAAGATTAATAGATAAAACAGGCAAACATACAATTGTAACTAACTACTTTAGGCTTAATGGTTTGTTTTAACGATTAAAATTCGCAAAGAAACCGTTATATACTGATCACCCAGACCCGAGAACGATTTTTGCACCTGAAACACGAAGGGACACTGGCGATACACTGGCAATAAAGTGTACCAGCGCACCCCCACTGGCGCACAATTAGTAGTGTCTGCGGCATCGCTGTGAGAAAAGCGATCGATGAACCAGAGTTTAATGAAGTCAGATTGTGATGAGACAGAGCCTTGGCACAACCATATATGAAATGGTTCGTCTTGTTGGGTCATCTTATGAGCTCATTTGAAAAGTGGTTCAACGAGGGAAAACAACGAAATGAGGCCCATCCATGTGTCCACCACGGCGCATTGATGTCAGAGGGTAACTAGGGCTGTCGCACATTATTCGGATCAGCTGTTGGGGAGAAGATATCCTGAAAAGGTACATAATCACCTTCCGCAACCTTGTTTCGAAGCCTCTCCGAAGGGCCGTGATTCTACGGGCTAAAGACAGCGCAAAAACATTCTAGATATATGGGCGAAATGTAACGGATAATCGCTGAACGTGAGGCATTAAGAACTATCGATTTTCTGCAGTCGGGGTCAGAAGAACCTGAAACAGGGGTACTAATTTTAATCTCCTCGGAGATTCACCTCTTAAATTATTTAATTTAATAAATTAAACCTAATGATACCTCAGAAGGGTTGGAATAAATTTTTACCATGATACAATATAAATTTCATTAAACGCTTTATTTAGCACCTGTAATGAGGGGTTCAATATGCAGATGTCTCAGAATAAATGTTACTAACTTTTAGGTCATGTAAACGAGTGGAAAATGTTCAGTTTTTGCCAATAAACATGTGGGAAATTCCATTAACGAACTTACACGCGGGGCTTTTGCTCTGATTATTATATATCTCATGCCCTAATGTTTGGCCGATCACGTTCTGTCGCAATCAAAGCTTAGTCGTGTACTTGACCAACACTGGTGCATAAGGAATTGCCGAACAATGAGGGAAAATGTCTCATTTGTAGCTTTGGTATATGAAATTTTCCACGAAATGTTCTTTGGTAAAACGTGATGATCTTCAACCTCTCTATATCCTCTAGAAATTTGTAACATTTATTCAAAAATATTGTGTTTATATATATATATATATATATATATATATATATATATATATATATATAATAAATACATTCGAAACTTCTCTTCTGAGCCACATAGAGAATTATTTATGGCTTATGGCACAGTTACAGATGGCCCCGATTGTGCATTCTGGGTGACTGTCGCTAGTGAGTTGGTGGTCGACTAGTGGCGCTGCCTCAGCGCCAGGGTGCTGGTGGCAGCCATGGCGTCGGAGTGGCGGCGGCGTCAAGTGAGGCGACACGCCCCACGAAGGGGCTACCCCAACCCCTCCCCCCCTCCACCAGCGTCACCCCCTGCCTTCGCCTCAGCGCCTCCCCCCTTCGCGCTTGCCCAGCTCCCCACCCGCTCACCCCGCACCGTGCACACTATCCGGCGTCATTTCGCGTCACCGCCTTCCCTGCGTTGCAGCACGCAGCGTGCCCCGGCCCCTGCCCGCCTCTCGCCTCCTCGCCTCGTCCCGCGTTCGCCCCGCCCTCCCACGCCGCGCCCGCCGGCTCGGCGCCGCGCCGCGCCCTAATTAACCAATGGCGGCGCGGCGAGTAAACAAAGCGGCGGTGTCGTCCGTCCGCGGTCCCGGACACTTCCGGCGCGCCTCCCCCCCTCCTTCCCCTCCGTCCCCCCCTACGGCGACCTCCTTTTCGCCCGTCACCGCGCCGGGAAGGCAATTTTTAACATCGGACGCGACGGAGACCGTTGCAAGCGCCTCGCCACCCGACGCTCGCCGCTCGCTTCTATGCGGCGCCCGCCACACGACCCGACGCCACACGACATGACGCACGAAACGACGCACGACTCTACATGACACACGATACCATTGACCAACAACAACCACATTCGATTGGCCGGGCAACCTACAAGTGTTGGTGGCAACAACTTTCGCGAATCAGATGCAGATTATGTAATTTATTTATTTCAATTTATTTATTTAAAAACTGAGAAGTATGTGGTAGAAGTACAATCTTGCACATTTTCCTGAGCTACGGAATCCCTACCTTTGCTTTTATACCATATCAAGTAGAGTTATGAAAAAGGTAGCAAAGATGTTGCTTGTAGTGAAGTAAAAAAAACGATTTGCAACGTCAAATTGAACTACAGATTTTGCATCCTATCCCTTATCTTGCTCCAAGTCAAGGAAGCGACACACTACCGCGAGAATATGGAGAACTATTATAGATGGATAAGTTTAAGAAATAATTGTATCCCTCAACAAATATCCTCCTACTAATGCTAATACCAGAGTTAAAGAAAAAAGCAGAAGCGATTGCGCAGTGCGCAGATGGCGATTCATGTAATTGCTGGTGTTTTGAATTAAATTTCTGATAATTAGAATGAAGCCACGTGTTTTAGTACCTTGGTGTCTGCGAGATATATTTATATTTAAAAAATACGAATAGAAGACACTTTGTTAATGATTGTTGAAGCTTTTAAGTGTCTGTCTTTAAATCGATCCAAATATTAAGAGCCGAGTTGCTGACACTGCGAACGACGCGTCAGAGGAATAAGCCCTTGGAAACGTCCTTGCTCATTAGTATAAATTGGATTGTCTCACATCCATGCGTTTCCCAAACGCTTAACGCTCAGTTCACTTATCTGATGATAAGATTCTTGTCGAGAAATTAATTTGAAGAAAATAATTGGGTCAGTTGTGACAAAGAGAAAGGTATATTCGTTTCCGTGACGTGATTGTGAGTCACGAATTCGATCTCAGGAAGGTGGCGGAAATTTGTTTGATGTTTTAAAGGTTGGTGAGTTTGAAGCCCCTGCCGGAAACGAATTCATAGTCCGATTGCACTTGAAAGCGCCCTGTTAAGCATAAAATTATTTCATAAATAGTTTGGAATATTGCTTCGTGTGTTGTTAGAAAGCTATGAACCCAATTAATAACTTTTGGACCCATTTTAAAGAAAACATTTTTACTTCTTTCCCGGAATGCAACGGTCTGAGATGTCTCACGGCAATTGCTGTTGCCACTACATCTTTTTCTGTCCGGGAGGTCCTATAGTTCGCGTGCCCACGATTTTCGACGTAGCTACGACGAATTCATCAGTTGTCTTGAGGAGAATTGTACAACCGAATGCTCTGTGCCCAGGTTGTTGGTTTCTTCGGCCGATACCATGCTAATGCCGCAGCAGGATTTTCACAAACAGGGCACATACGGCGCGCGATCTTTCCTTCCTCCCTTTTTCTCTTCCTCTCCCCTTACACCCACATAAACTCACATATACTACACTACCACACATGTCGGAAGACCAGTCAGGAGCTTAGAGTTTGTCTGAGGAGACTGCTGTGGTGCCCCGTTGGCGAAGATTCGTCAAGAGGGAAGCTCCCGCAAGGCGGTGTAAGTTGACGCCGAATCTCACGTTCTAACGTGCATTAACATCGTGAGCTCGTGGTATATAATACGCACTACACTTACGGGACTAATGCCGTGACAGGAAACAAAATTATCGTTCAATCAATCCAGGAAAGTATCGTAGGTTAGGTTCATAAACTGTATTAATATAAAATTATTCTGTATATATTTTTTAGAAGCAAAATGCGGTAAGTCTTCATAATCATGGTTCTACAACACAAATATTTTTTCACTTAATACACTTTAACCTCATTTATGGCACAGCCTTACTTTTGTCGACAATATAATTTCACCTTACATAGTTGCAGCTCACTACGACAGTAATGTGTACTTTAAAACTTTTCTCGACGGATGGAGGAATACTAACTAAACAAGTAAAGTACAATTTTTGTAATTTTGTCTCATTTATACGCACAGTCTGAAGTTTATGACAGTAAAATGTAAATTGTTTACAAATTATTCGACACGTTTATACAAATGTTTAAGTCACTAAGCCGTCTGAAGTTTTAAGTTGACGGACATTATAGAAGAGTCACTATGCCCTTTCTTTCGGGGTAATTCAAAAGAAGTCATTTGATTGTAAGAAAGTGTGCGTCGAATTTCATTTTTTGTGCAAGCGTGTATTTCTATTTTACTTTTAGCCTAATATTCAAGTTTTTAATCCACGAGGACTACATTAAATTTTATTTTCTTATAGGAAATTATTGGATGTTTATTAATTCCTAAAACTATTCAAAAAAATTCTTTATATCTTTTATTACATTTTTATGCACATTTCATAAAAGTTGTTGTTCTTGCTTGTCTAAAAAATAAACAATTGGGTTTTGGTTGAAATATTAAATCTTTTTGTTTTTTTGGTGACCACTCGAATTTTTACCAAGACGATTCTTCGTTTCATTTTCTATGAGTTGATTTTGTTTCATGATCTCCCTAGTATACACTACTGAAATTATTACAACTGACTAGAAGTACTTCAACTAGAAGTGGCACCTAAAAACGCAATATCCCGAATTCGGCAAACAGTCCCGAATCTCCGACGCAATAACGCAGCTGCTGGCTAGCCTCGAAACAAATATTGATAGAACGCATATTGGCAGCGTTACAAACAAGTAAAATATGTTTTCATTGCTGTCAACTTTGACAAAACAAAATGACGACTGACCATGGGCATATTGCTACTAGATAGACCATTTAAATCTCAAAAGCGAAGTCATTGCATTTAAAGAAGGCATTTTTAACTTTTCGGTGCGATAGCCTGTGAGATTGTATGAGCTAATCGTTCAATGATTATTGCGTCCCTGTACCAGCTCTATTGGCGAGAAACTTTTTGTTTGAACCCTTCCAGAACATTCTAAAATAATTCTCGAAATCCCGTGTTTTGAAGGGGTTAAGCACTGAAACTGCGTTTTTCTGTGTGTGGGTTAACGTACCTACTGAGGTAATCAATATTTTATTCAATTCCTCTAGATATGACCAATCGATTGATACAATTATATTAAACGGAACCTCTAGAATACGCTGAGAACAAATTGTTCAAAAATTAGTAAATCAATTTCGTGGGATTTCAAAGCATCTATAGTAGTGAAACCCCGCCAATGACTTTATTCTTTCCGTCATAACATGAAACATTACGATTTGATTCATCCTAATGGCGATAATTAAACAAAATTCTGTAATTAGGCATAAAGATACAAAATTATCCTATTAATACTTTTATATGCTATGCTGATATAAAGTAATACAATGCTTACTCGGTTCCCGAAAACTGTAAGCAATGTGTGCAAGGAAGTATTTCACCACTTGCATTACCGCTTCTATGAGTCGACGTTTGAACAGCTCCTTACCGCTGAGAAGGTCATCAGTTTGCGTCCTTTCACTGATTCACTTGCAGAAAATTCATGAATCGTTATCGTTATTCTCTCTTTCAGCACGTTCAGCTTCTCTTCCATTGCGTTCTCCTTTGTGATCGCCTTTTCATTTTCTCATAAATTCCGTCATGCATATTTACTGCGACAGAATATCCTCTACTTTCAGTCACAACCCACCCTCCTCTGTTTTTCGTCGACCGTTTCTTTTATAATGTTCTTCAATATTCCGTTACTTTTTTCAATGCGCCCTCGATGCTATTTCAGTACCCTTTTAAAAATCTAATTCATTTCTATAAAGATGGGTTACGGTAAGTGAATACAAAACATCCGACGTATTTGGAAGCATCTCGACTGATCCTTCATGAAGGCAGATTTTAAATAAAGATTTAGTAGGCAAAATGACCTATCGCTTTTCGCTGTACCAACAAAGTCTGTATAATCTTTATGTTATACGAAAACCCATTACCTTTTTCATTTTCAACAAAATAATGTAGCAAGTTGTGATTCTTGAATAATTTAATCTGACGTACAGAAGTTACGAAATAATCACTTTCATATGTGAGTGTTTTGAGAGCTGTGGAAATAAAAGTTTCAAACATCTGTATATATCCTAGTTAGAAAATTGTTCTGTACAAAAAGCTGAAGTTATTTTCAAGTATTAGTGTTTCAAAACAGTAAATAACTTGCACATTATTTTGAAAAAAATACTCAAAATCACGTTTTTGTTCAATTTATTTGCAAAAGGCCAAAATCTGAAATAAATATGTAACGTTAAGGAGAGGCGAAAAGCTACATACGTTGAGTACTTGTAGTTAATTTTAATGTCTTTCATTCAACAAATGTATTTGTATTTCTTAAATACTACTACACTAATAACAAATCGTGGACTTTAAAGTAAGATATCTAGAGGATTAGCAAGGCATTTAATGAACATTTTGTGAACTAATATAATCTTTAATTTCCTAACAAACATGAAATTGAAAATTATGGATGGAAAGATCTCTATTGAAGTCTATGTTCTTGAAGAAAAGTACAAGTAATGCAAATTTATTCAGGAACACATAGACCATAATAACTGAAAAATAGTCCGTTGACAGCCAAGTGTGCATTTCTTGTTAGTATCTCTTTATTTTATTTTCAAGATTTCAAGATATCTTCAAAATCTTCTCTTCCCTCATAATATGTTTAAGAGAAAATTATTTAAAAGTCAGGGATCAGAGCTGCTTTAGTCATCTCGCTGGTTGCAGTTCAACCGATGATGGTGACACCACAGTGTAGCTGTATATTCTACGTCACATGTGACTGAAAATGTGCTTTTGAGTCCGTTTTTTACTCTCTCGCTACCGATTACGCAGTAGAGAGAAAGTTATGTAATGCAGGGGGAAAATCCGCGAATTTTCGGCACAAAATGTTATTGCCGGGCTCTAGTAACGAAAAAGTGGTAAATTCAGTTGCTAAATTTAGAAAAAAAATCTTCTAACACATGGTGTGGCCAGAATCCATCTTTTGTGGGTCCTTGATACCGAAAAATCGATTGACGACAAAACGTCTGTCAGTTGATCCGTCTGTGCTAGCGACTAAACTGTTCATCAAATTTTCTCCAATGTTCATATTCCTCTATTGATCTGGCTGATGTCACGGCCCCTTAAATTTGAAACCGAAATTTTAATTTTTGGGCGATAGTTTACACGAAGCTCCTGAGACATTTTCAATATTATTAATAAGCTCGTAAAACGTAGCCGGACACCCATAATTTTAATATTCATAAACATATAATCAAGTGAGTACGTCTTTCAAGTTTGTTTATGTTCCGCAGTTCCGTAATCGTGAGGTGAACACATATTCTCTGATATATTTTTCTCATCAGATAAGACGCTGAAATTTAAGACTTTCTATAATCATTCATGGAGTATCTTTAAATGGATACATTTATTCTATACATTGATTCATTTTGATCGAAAATCATCAAATTGCAAAACATTCGTTTTCCAACAGGGAATCGAAGCCCGGTATTCTGACCCATAAGGCGACTATGAGATGACAATTAAATTAACATGCTTAATTTAGCTACTAAAAGAAAGCCATTTTTTGCCATCACGCTTGGCTTTCCATATCGTATCGATCACTCCGACTAAAGGATAGGAGCAAAACTGTTCCTGTTCTTTGGCTCGTCAGCCTACTATGGGCCTTGGCCGACCAGCGGTGACCCAGCCTCTCGGCCATTGGATAAAGAGTTCGTGTGTCAGCACGAAGACTTTCCTTCACCATACTTTTTGGTCGTCATAACCTGAGGGTGGACTTTCTCATCGTCACACAGCAAAAGACACTGGGACATTTGTAAGAAAATCTCACAGGTATAATTTGCCTTGGCCGGGAATCGAACCGGGGGTTGCGCCGTGGAAAGCGATCACGCTAATCAAACGAGCCACTCAAGGAGGCCCGAGCAACAACTAGCGCTAAAACAGCATGAATTTTTTTGCCTGAATTTTCACGCAAAATTACGCAAAAAGTACTGAAATTTTCGAAAAATTGTACATGATCTTATTGCAAAATCTCTCTTTAAGGAACAAATTTCATTAAGGAAAAAATCTCATCTTTAATATTTAAGCTGTAGGAAGACGCCGAAAAAGTTTCAACTTTTGTAATTTTCGAAAAATTAGGGGTTTCAATGGACATGAGACCTGCACCATTCTCTCAGAAGTCCTTCACACTACCCAACAACAAAATTTAATCAAAAACCATGGAGTCATTTTTTGAAAATTGGGAAAATGCCTCAGGGGCTTCATGTAAAGTACCCCCCAGAATTAAAATATCGGTTTCAAATTCAAGTAGCCTCGACATTAGTCGGATCGATTGAGTAATGTCAACTTTGGAGAAAATCGGCTGAACGCTTTAGTCACTAGCGTTGTTCACACAGATAGACAGACAGAAGGACGGACGGACAGTCATGTTTTTCCGTCTGTCAATTTTTCGGTATCAAGGGCCCACAAAACATGGATTCTGGCTACACCACGTGTTAGGGAATTTTTTTCTAAATTTAGCAACCAGATTTGTCCACTGTTTTGTTACCAGCGCCCTGTAATAAGAGTTTTTCTGCCAAAAATTCACCTTTTTTTCGCGCAACATTACATAACTCTCTGTCTACTTGGTAGCGAGAAAGTAAAAATGGCATCGCGGAAGAAGAAGCATGAAAGCAATACAGACGTGCCTCCAATTGTATTATGGGCAGATGCAAATATTCTTTTAATTAAATAGAAATAAATTGTAGAGTAAGGATAAAATTCAAAACAGCATGAACATATATTTAAATACTTTCTTAAAAATGTTCAATTATATTTGTTTCTCTTTAATCAGTTTTATAGTAGATATCTGGCATAATTAACATTAATATAGACATCTGTCTGGATTTCTACCAATATGTGGAAAATGGATCGAAGTCTTCGTAGACTAAAAGTAAGAACATCTTCTGCACAGAAGCTAGGATTTGACTGTTGAAGAAAACTATCGATGAGATCCAACTTAATTTTTAAAATATCTCTGCTCTAAAATACAAATACTAAATTACATTTCTATAAGCTGACCCTTTGAAACTTTCTAAATTACTTAGGACATTATTGTTCTTTCCCATTTGTCACACAATGTTTAATGTTTTTTCACGATAAATAAATTCATAAATCTAATCCCTTAATTTAATTTTATTAAATAAGAATGGATAGACACGATTGAAATATAATGAACACAAACGTTATCGCTAAAATGTATTTACAAATTAATACTAACTACTATTTGTTCTACCTAATCGTGTAATTTGTAAATATGCGCAATATTTTAGTAGTACATAACGAAATTCCACGAAATATTTCCTGTAATAATCGACGGTAAACTGACGATAGAATTCTTGTCTAATGAATCTTTATTTAAAAAAGTGCTCAGAATAAACATAAACATACTTTCCATTAACCTTATGGAAATCATGTCTCCTACTTCATAAATTAGAATAAACTGAATTTTAACACTCTATATTCTCCTGATAAAATATGTTTCAAGGTACCTGAAGAAAGTAATGTAGTAGCAGTGTACCTTAGTAGTAGATTCATTCTCAATGCTTCGGCAGATTTTGATTACGAAGAGTTAAATTGGCTATTTCCGGGCACCTTATACACACACCGCGGGCCAATTTACCCAACGACTAGCGTGATTCGATTGGGGACAATGCCTGAGCACGGCAAGTGGAATGTGTATGGAAAATTACTAATGAATGATGAGGGGGAGGTGGTTACGGCGATGGATGAGAATTCGATTAAAAAGCAGTGGAAGGAAAATTCGTTACAGATTCCCTTCAAGAGGGGGAACAAAGGGGTGGTTGGAAGTGGAGTGCCCTTGGGATCCGAACGAACGTGCAGAGAGTGAGAGCGATACCATTAGACCTTTAAGAAAAGTTGCCATAAACATTTAGGGCCATATTCATAGTCGTCACTTATGGGATAAGAAAATACTTAAGCTATAAGAAGTTACTTTTGATAAGGAAATGCTTATGCACATTTGGTATTCATAGACGATACTTAGAAGTACGATGCTAGCAGTGTCTCGTGTGGCAACAGTGTATTGGCTGTTTCACAGCCTCTTGAATCTTGCCTGAAGCGCTCCATCAAACTGGCCGTGAACTATCATATGCTTGCGTCCGTGAGGTAACCTAACCTACACAGTTTCTTAAATATTTTAAACAATATCTTAAACAAAGGCTTAAATGGTGGTGAAATCAGTAAATATCTATTAGTTAGAGGTGGTTTTAGTCACCAATGTTACCAAAAACGTATGTTACATGTCACGTAAATATCGCTAGCTGCTACAAAGAAAGATACCACTGTAAAAATCCTTCTAATCTTTGAAATAGTCGTCCATTTCCATTACTTTCAAATTACGACAATTTTCAACGCATCAAGAGAGGGTCCACTTATGTGAAGGCTGGACCTTCCTTATAGCAATAAGGATTTTCTTATGTGGATGGATAAGTTGCTACTATGAATTGGAAAACGTTATAAGGAACTCCTTACGGTTTTCCTTATTATAAGTCATGACTATGAATACGGCCCTTAAAGTTCAATAAGAATGTTTCTTGAACTATAAGAAGAAAATAAGTGAATGAAGCATGTAACAAGCAATTAAAACAATGACTTGTTGTGCAATAATACTGATATTTTACGTTTAGAAAACTAAGGTCTTAAACTTGATAATCTTCAAAACGTAAAAAAATTAAAAATTGTTCAAAAATAGACCCTTGATATTTCTAACGAAAAGACGTAGGTAAAAAAAGGCTGACGTTCTAAAATGGAGTTCAAACTAGTTTCTTCAGGAGATGTGAACCTTGATTTCATAATCTGTTTATTTAAGAGTGCAATAATTGTGTAACTCCCTACGTTCATGTTTGGAGGTTTAAAAAAGATTCTTGTCTATTAAAAGAGCTGTCTGGTCGTAAGTAATAATTGTTAATTTATAGCAAGTTGTTAATTGATTCCACATTATTGTTGTATTGAATAAATATCCGAACAATTTAATAGAACATTACAAAAACGAAAAATGAAAAGAATTCGCAATTCAAACATATACTTGTAGTACATATCCCATGGCAAAAATGTTTATGCCAAACAGAATTTAAAAAGAAAACGAAATAACAAGAATAAGTAAAGAATAAAAGCAGAATACAAATCTTGGTTGTGTGATAGAATAAATCAGGCAAACATATTTTCAGGTGAAACCACCATTTCCAGCCCCGCGCCGCTTCAGCTTGAGCGTGTACCTCTTTCTGGATTTGGAGGAGAAAAGATAGTGGACTCCGGGGAAGTTGCCCTTGCTCGTAGGAGAGCCCGGGCTTCCCAGCAGGGCAAGTACCTCGTGCGGGCGTGGTTCGACGTGACTGAGTACACAATGCATTCTCTCTTAAGGCTGTGTTTCATAAGCCACTGACTCTTTGAATTGCCAGATTCATCTCCTCTAATAATATTCAAATACTGCGGTTTCGAAATTTCTTTTTGCAGGAAAGACATCTTCATTGAAACAGAAGCCCTACCTTGCGGGTCCGAAGACAATTTTGAATCATCTGTGTACATACCTGACATGACAAGTGGCTTAGTGAAGTGAAATGAAGTGGCGTGAAGTGCGAAACGACAATAGGCAATACCGTACCCATAATTGAAACAATAGTTCTGTTACTGTGGTTCGATTTTTTAAATTTTTTGCTTATTTATCATTATTTCTTATAGTGTATATTATTATGTGATTATTATTGCTATTATTGTTGTATTATTATTGTGCTATTATTGTATTGTTTTTGTATTATGAAGTTTTCCACCAGTTTATGTGAACTACTTGCGGAATAAATCTATTTATATATTGATGTCGAGATTTTGACGAATATATTCGTTTTGGCGATCCCTGATAAGGAAAAAGTGAAATTAAATTTGCAAAATTGGGAAAATTGCAAGTTAATTTTTTCGAACCTGTACTGCATTGAAGCTAGATAAATTTTAATGTAATCTACTTCAAATTATAACTTAAGATTATATATTTGGCACATTCTGAATCTCTATCTCTGAAATTTTTTTTTCGTTGGTCTTATTAAATATTCCTTGTGTATTTGAACTTTTTGAAACATCGGAAATTTTGTGGCTTGTCGACTTATGAATTTACCAGAAATTTTCCATACACTTGTTATTACCTATTATAACTATTTTGGACATCTCGTTTTCAGCCGAACTGCGTTAAAATTATATTGATGTTCGTGAAATATTTCTTCGAAATGAATTCGTATTAATGATAGTAACCTATATCATGATGCCCTGTGAAATACAGTTTCTTGGAACTTTATATGTAAATTTTCATTAAACACCATTCAACATTATACAGTACCCTAAATGCCCTTTGTGAGAATTCCCATTTATTAACATCGTGTTTTCGTCCGATACAATTGGTGGCCAAATGCAATTAACGTAATTTAAACAAACGAAGAGCGGAGGGCGATGCCCAGGACCGTGGCGGTGGGCGGGAGAGCGGGAGGGAGGGAGGCCAGGGATGGGGGCGCCAGGCGCCGGACGGCGAGGGGCACCGCGCGTCAATATCGGTCGCTCGACGCACCTGCGGGCCGCCAGGCGAAGAGAGGCGAAGCCGGGCCGGGCGCCGCGCCACGTCGGCCAATCTTCTGCGACCGCGGACTACGCGCACCCCACCGCTCCCCCGCCCCACCCGCTCCACGGCGAAAACCACCCCTGCCCCGCCACCGTCCAGTCCCCGCCCCGCCCGCGCTCTCTCTCCCGCAAATACCATCCCACCAACCCCGCCCTGCCCCGTGCGGTCACAACCCCTCTCAACCCGCCCCATTCTCTACACGGCCCCGCCACGGCCCCCGCCACCGGCCCTGCCACGGCCCCCGCCACGCCCCGCCACGGCCCCGCCACTTGCCCCGCCACGGCCCCGCCACGGCCCCGCCACGGCTCCCCCGCCAGGCCCCGCCACGGCCCCGACACGGCCCCGCCACGGCCCCGCCACGGCCCCCGACACGGCCCCGACACGGCCCCGACACGGCCCCCGACACGGCCCCCACACGGCCCCCACACGGCCCCCACCCGGCCCCGACACGGCCCCCACACGGCCCCGACACGGCCCCCACACGGCCCCGACACGGCCCCGACACGGCCCCGACACGGCCCCGACACGGCCCCGACACGGCCCCGACACGGCCCCGACACGGCCCCGACACGGCCCCGACACGGCCCCGACACGGCCCCGACACGGCCCCGACACGGCCCCGACACGGCCCCACGGCCCCGACACGGCCCCGACACGGCCCCGACACGGCCCCGACACGGCCCCGACACGGCCCCGACACGGCCCCGACACGGCCCCGACACGGCCCCGACATTGCCTCGTCAGCATCCCGTCCAGTCCTATCTCATCCCTTCCGGGCCTAACCACTCGCCCACGTCAACGCACCCGCCCACAGCACCGCCCACGCCTTCCATTCCCCTCCCTGTTCTCACCCCGCAAACGTCACACAGGCCTCCGCTGCGCGTCCCAGCCACTCCCAATCGCCTCCGCTGTCACTCGACGCTCTCACACCTCACACTTGCTTTCTCCGAACCTCCGTTAGAAGGCCACCCGCACGCTCACTCGCCACGTCGCCCTCCCGCGCTCTGCTTCCACTACTTTGAGGTCGTTCCCCTCTCGCCCCCTGGCTGTAGAAGTGAGGGTTCGCTGATCACCTCCAATGCATTGCTGCACTCGGGCGTTGTCACCTCGCTCCCATTGCCATCTCCACAGCATCCCCATCGCTCTCACACAGTCCCTCTCTGCTACTTCTTTGCGTTCTATAGGTTCCCATTATCACTGTTGACTCCTTCAAATATCTTCCCTTCACTCAGCCTCTCCTACCGTCGGCAACTCATAACAGTCGCTTACCCCCACTCGCCTTTCCTTGGTTCACTATCATTAGAGTTCTAACTCATCCCGTCTCAAACATCTCACATACCCCCATTCCTCTCAAAAACACCGATCGCTTCGGCATTTCCCATCAGTCTCTTCTCACATACTCATCTCTCTTGCGCGGGACACCCATACCCCCAGTGCCGCCATCGATGGCTGCCGTGTGTGTCACTCCAGTCGGCCCGCGGATCATAATATCCCCTCGGCAAATCGTCATCCGTCAGTTCTGTGCGGAGGCGCGCTCACCGAACCCTTTCCTCTCCCGCCCCCGCGCCCTCCCTCGCCCCCGCCGCCGCCTCCTCGTCCCGCATGCAGCGGACGCGCCGAGGGGGAAGAGCGAGAATATCCGCGAGACGCGAGCGCGCTTTGCCCGGTCCCGGTCCCGACCGCCCCCTCCCCGTCCTTCCCCCACCCCGATCCCCGCTCGTCTGCGCGCTACCTATGCTCCATAAAAGACGCACGCGGGAGCGCCAGGATCGATGGGTATTAAAAAGCTCTCCTTCTCCAGGCGAACTTCGCCGCGTCCCGCCCGGGAGCGAGAGGCAGCGCGGAGCGAAGGCCGAGCCACGGGGTGAAGAGGGGCGGGATGGGGTTGGCGGGATCGCGGGCGGGGGTGCGGGCCAAGGCAGGCAGGAGGTGGAGCGCATGAACAACCGATTGGGGACGGAGGTGGATGATTGCAGACAGAGCAGCGTGGAAGGCGCAGTAGGTTGCCCTTTGAAGAGATTGAGGGAATGATTGCGTACGAGTCGAATTTTGGGAGCTTTAAGTAGGAGCTACTGCCATTCCCTCTACGATGATCTATTCATATGGTGAAAGAAAATAGAAGGATAAACATTTTATAAAACAGTTTATATTTAGTTAAACAGTAGGAAATAGTAAAAGTCTTCAAGGGAAAAATATAACTTTAAATGTATATTCAGAAGCAAAAGAATCGTCCATCTCAGCTCTAGATGGGGATGCAAATGGTTGTAGAACCCTGCGGAGAGATTTGAGTGGACTGAACGAGGAAAGTTTGTAACTGCAAGATTGAACTGTATTCCAGTGATATGTGGTGGACTATTTTGGCTGCTAGGACGCCGCCGCGTCGAAAGCTGCGAAGCCGACGTTTAGACTATCTTGCGGTCTTCCTCAGGACTGATGTGCTTCAGCTTTCAGGCCTGAAGAAGCCCAAAATAAGATGGTCGAGACGTCGTCATCGCAGCCTTTGTCCAGTCACGTGGAGAGTCTAGAGCATTTGTAGTCTAGACTGCCCACGGTAAGGTTCCGGCATCGAAGTATGATTGAATTGACAGAGAAGAAACTAAAGAAAGCGAAGGAGAGGTTGACGTCAAACTCACATCCTGGCGTGATGATTCTACGGGAAAAAGCGCTTAGGGGACAAGGTGGGTCCAAAAGAGTGACGTGTGGACCGACGCGAGGGGCGAGCGGGTGGGTGGAGGTGGTGATGAACGGACGAGTAGGCAAAGTGCTGAAGCGGAGGGGAGCGGAGAGTGGATCGCAGGAGATTGGAGACATGTTGGCGCCGAGGCACGGCGCAGGAAGCGGGCGCGGAAGCCGAGACGACGGCGGTGGCGCCGCCGAGGGTGGAGGGGCGAGGAGCAGGAGGAGAAGGGAGAAGGGCGGGGAAAGTGCAGGTTGGCGTTGAGGGGCGGGGCGCTGGAGTCGGCGGATTAGAGGCGCCGGAGAGGCGAAGGCGACATCGAGCCGCCGGGACCCTCCTCTCGTCTGCCTTTCACCCCTCTTCCCCGCTCCCCCCCAATTCCTTCGCACCCCCGGCCCCGTCACTGCTCTGCGTCGCGGACGCTGCCACCAGCGTCTTCTTCCCTGTCGTTGCCTCGCATGCCGCCCCGAAGCCACTTCCTAACCCTCGCGTTACCCCAGCTATTTCCCGTTACGTGTATTATACATTCTCTCGAGAAGGGCCCTTTTGTTCGCCACCTCATATTCCGTTTTCTCAAAAATTATACTCGTAAATAACACAAACAAGAGGAAAAGGGATATGAAACTGTGAAATGATTTCATCTTGGGCCCCGATATGTAATCCGAGAGAAGCACGCTCGAGTGTAGGCAAAATGGAGATAATGGTACAATGATCGCCCTCTCGAAGTCAGTATTGTTGAAGATTGAAAGTTTATTAAGAACAGGTACATATTACAGGTCCTATTATATGTCTACACACATTTTTGATCTTTTAATCGAGGCATTAAATTTTGGAATAAGTAGGCACAAATCATTTTACTATATTCACATTCAGGATGTATTGTAAAGATATTCTAAATGCCAAATCTATTCTGTTTGTTCATAACGTCTACTCTTCATTTTTGTTCTTTGTACTAGTCTCATTGTAGTACATCAGTTTTACCGTTTTCTGTTTTCGTTTTTTCAACGTATAAAAATATTTAAATACAATGTACGTGATGTACAAGGGAGGAAATTTTACGAAATTCTGTAGAAGCTTTGCTATGTTAATAGTTGAAAATAATAATTAGAGCTAATACACATATTCGCAACATGTGAGACAGGTATCTCTCTTCGAGAATCTATTAATATGGTGATTGTAAACAGAATAAACATAACATGAAAAAAGTTCATTATTTAATTAAACAACAAGAATCAAGAGAAAATGTGTTCAAGAGAATTAGAAAACCTGAAATATGTATTCAGAAGCAAAACAAATGTCACTCTCAGCATATGCGCTATGGATATATTTGCTTCGATTTATTTTCGTCAAAAAAGAATAAAAACTGTATTTAACGTATGGACGGAGGAATACAATGTGCGCACGAAGTTTTGAGCTTCAGAATTCCTATCCTCCCTTTTACTATATATAGTTGAGTTATGAATAAAAGTTCCAACAAAGCGAGGTTAACATTTGAAAACCAGAACTTTTCGCAAGTAGTAAAAGGTTCCCAAGTAATAGACAACTTATTTGCATCGGAAGTACGGATTTGATTTTATAGTCACTAAGTAGCGACACCCCCCCCTGCTCTACTCCAACCACGAATCTACTTCTACCACAAGTAGTAAAAGGAGAACTCAACAAAGGCGCCCATAGTGAAATTACATGTATGTCATGAAGCAACACAGGGGGCTATCTTAGAATTCGCTCAAATTATAGTTCCAATGATTTATATAATAAATTATGTATCATTGTTAAAATAAAGATATTTGAACATAAAGTTGTTAAAATAAAGAAATTTTCTTTTTGATACTAAAAATAGTCTCTAAGTATACAAAACAGTTATGCAGTAGAAAATATTTTACATTGAGTTTAAACTTGTATGTTGCATTTAATTGTTTAATGTCATCTGGTACTGGGATATAAAGTAACGTACTACATGCATTACAAGTGGATATCTTGTAGTGAGCGGCTAGTAATGACACACGATAAACACGACTCCTACGACGTGAGTTGTAATTATAAATATCTGGGTTACATGAAAATATATTTCCACCTTCTAGTAATTCAGTTTTAATAAAAACTATGGATCCAAAAATAATTACGCAAGACAATGGCAATATTCCAAATTCAATGAGAAGGCTTGCAGGAATCACGTGGATGTCAGTTTGTTATTATTGTACATTTTTTCTTCAATATAAAAGTCTAGGTACAATAGAATGCGTTTCTCCATATTATATGCCGTATTTCATGGGGAAACATTCGCAAAATACACCAAACGAGCTGCATGAAGGCTGATTGACTTTGAAAGTATTCTGAATGCGAAACATAAAGAAATAAATTTAGTGTTCAATTCATTGAAATGGACATCACATTTGAGGTTTGACGGAATTGAGAAACTTAGAAAGAAAGATCCATTGTACGAAGTAGGGTCAAAAAGTACCCGGAATTGGTTATTAAAAATTTATTAAAAATATTTATAACATTCTTACATTATTTCCCTTCAAAATACTCTCCTCCTGCATCTACACATTTATTCCACCGTTCATATAATTGTTGGAAACACTCTTGAAAGCCGTTTTTTGAAAAATCCTTCAGCCGCTCCGTCGCATTTTCAATCAGCTCTGACGAATCAGCAAAACGATGTCCCTTCAATGCCATTTTTAACCTTGGAAACAGGTAGAAATCTGGTGGTGCGAGATCGGGAGAATATGGAGGATGTTCCAGAGTGGTAACATTATTCTTGGCAAGGTATTGTTTCACCATTAGGGATCGATGTGCTGGGGCATTGTCGTGCAACAAACACCAGTCATTCTCTGCCCATTTTTCAGGTCGTTTTCGTTGAATTGCATCTCGTAGCCGTTTTAAGATCTCTGTGTACAATTCTTTATTTACTGTTCTCCCTTCAGGAATAAATTCATAATGAATCACTCCACGGTAATCAAAAAACACCTCCAACATCACCTTACCCCGGCTTCTGTCCAAGCGAAATTTTTGTTTTCTTGGTGAAGTTTTTGACTTCCATTCAGCGGACTGCCGTTTTGTCTGAGGTTCGTAAAGAAAGCACCATGTCTCATCACCTGTAACAATTTTGCGCAGGAAGCTGTCATCTGCACCAGCCATTTCAATCAAGTCCCTGGACATGGTCACTCTCATTTCCTTTTGCTCAGGGTATAACATTTTTGGAACAATGTGCAAGCAAACACGATGCATGTTCAAGTCATTATGAAGAATGCTGTGAACACTCCCATGTGAAATACCAACTTCAGAGGCAATAGTATTGATGGTTGTTCGCCTGTCCGCACGCACAATTTGTCGAACGCGCTCAACATTGTCGTCTGTAGTGGAAGTGGAAGGCCGCCCAGTCCGAACGTCATCTTCAATTGTTGTGCGACCGTCGCGAAAACGCTTATGCCACTCGTAAACTGCTGTTTTCTTCATCGCAGAATTCCCGTATGCTTTTTTTAGCATCTCAAGTCTCCGAGGGTGATTTCTCCAGCAACACACAGAATTTAATATTGCCACGCTGCTCTAATGACGACATTTCACAATCCGACGAAAGAAAGAAACTATGATCTACAATATTAAACACCGAACGCACGGAACCAACTACAACTGCCTGCTAACCTCAAAAGCACATTCACTACCAGTTATGCCAACCTCACAAACAAAAATTTCCCTTTCAGCTAACAAATACTTGACTGTAAGCGACCATTCCGGGAACTTTTTGACCCTACCTCGTATATGTAATCAAAGACTCAAATATGTCGTGTAATGCGTTACAGCCATTATGTAATACATTTCAAAGATAATATGATTTTGTCAGATTTAAAAATACATCAGTGTCATTACGAAATGAAATATAATAAAATATCAAATAAAATACGTTAAAAGAGTTTTGCAAATAAAACATGTCATTTGAACTTGTCTATACAAGTCGAGTTTTAATATCATCTGTTAAATAGTAATAAAACATTATAACATTTTTTAAAAATTTTATTGTGTGTAGTTCATAGATACAATGATGAATGACAGTGAATATGTTTACTATTGCGTTTGTTATAATTGCGTTTAACTTGACGGTATGAGAATATTCACCTTCCGTTGAGTAGTTTCGATATTCTTAAATAGATGCAAGTCACGGGTAGTACTCACAGATAAAATAGAAATAAGCTTGCAGATTTCAGGTGGATGACAATTACTTTTATTCACATATTTTTCTAAAATGTATGTATGAGTAACGTATGGAAGGTTGGTCAATCAAAACCATGCCATAATTTTGGCGGAATTGTAGTAAGTTAGCTGTACGTTTTCTGATGGCTAGTTGATATGGAAAGCTCATTTTAATATACAAACCTTTATATTTCACTAACAATTACAAAATATATTAAAAAAATTACGAAAACATGTTGAAAAGATTCTCTGCTGTTACTAGTTTTAGAATGGGCTTGTATTTTTGAATGCAGTAAACGTAGGATTAAATATATAGTGCCTAGAAATCAAATAACGAAGAAGTTCGATTTTACAAGAATTTTGTTCCATGGGCTGTTTAACGGTCTCTTTTTAACAGCATATTAAAGTGAAATGAACTTTGGAAAATATTAATGATTTTTGTATGTTATATTTAGAATATTGTAGTCTGCGCTCTGAAAGTCTGATAGCAATCTGCCAATATTATTTTCCTGCAATAAATAACTTACTACAATTTGCCGGAAACAATGTGCAATAAACTTTTTCTTTAGAAATTCGTTCCAAATATCAAGAATTCTGTCACCGATACACACAAATTACATAGATTATTTCACATCTATTTTTTCGACGGATTTAATAACTTAATACATGCAGAATATTTGTCAAGTGGCAATTCGCGTGCATTTCATTTCGTAACATAGAAACAAATAAATATCTTTTTCTAGTAGAATGAAACTTCTTGGGATATGGACTGACAGTACAAAATGTATAGAACCTAAGTTTCTTTGTCTTTTTATAAGATGGACTCTTGTCATTTTATAAGATGAAAAAGTAGGAAACTAGATTCTTTCTCGTAGTACATGGTCGATTTTACATGTGAGTTTGAAACACCAAGTTTTTAAAAATATTTCTATGCATGCTCATTCCAATATTCTAAAATTTGCCTTTATCTCTGTCAATCAATTAGCAGAGTTAATATAAACAATAATTAATTCATTCTATTCGGATGCTAACTTTATTTCGCCGTCAACTCTTAAAAGAAAATGGTCTTGGTAATTAACGCAAAAAGTAAAACGATTGATTACTAATTATAAGTTTGTTTAACTTCAAATAGAATGAAACAGATGATTTTATATAAATGAACTCTCGTCTGTACGAAATCATCGCAGTTTTACTTTCCTCTCGCACAAATGAAGTACCAAGAACTGATAACACAGTACTGTAATAAAACTACAATTCCTGAATAATTTCCAAAACCCTACCTCGCCAACATGATGACATTTCAGTTCAAAGGAAAGACAATCACATGTGCGCATTTATGCAACGAAGGCAGTAACAGCTTTGTGCAGCGAGGGAGAGCTGAGTGTGGCTTTTGCTAGCCACCTTTGCGGGCGACCGTGGATGCACGTCACTCAATCACATTCGCCCCGCCTTTTCCCAGACTCACTCTTCTCTGCTCTGCTACGTTATGTTGCAGGATCAGAATTTACACTCTTATCAAAGATTAGGTTCTAGTACATGTTGTAGCAGACCAATAAACATTCAGTCCACAAATAACCTTATTTATCCTTTTTAATATATTAATATTAATTAATATATTAATCCCTGATACTATTATATTAATAATAAGATCGAGTTATATTTAATTTTTTAGACTAAATTTAACAATTGATATCTAAATTCTTAACTTTAACACCAAAAATGTGGATAGCTAACTTCAAAGAGGGAGCCCCTTGGCGGCCTCCACTCGAAGGGTTATGGGTGCAAATCCCGTTGCGGTCATATGTGTTTGCTGATGTGTTGTGGATTGATGCGGAATTGCCAACTATAGTGTATTACCTTCTCCTGGGTGGCACTTCTTTGATTTCCTGGCAGCCCGGGTGGCGCAGGCGTTCCACAAAGGCTGTCAGTTTGAATTTTTCGAAAAGCGTGAATGTTGTGTCATGGTGGGGAGACACAACCACTATATCTTACCCACAAATTTTTGACAGGAGAAGTTTTATAATCCATGTATTCCATATCAAATGAAAATTAACGTTAAACACATTATTTGGCAGGCATGTGTTTAATGTTAGTTTTTACTTTATTTATTCCATATAAATGAATTACAGAACTTCTGTCCAATATTTTAAAGGGAAAAAAATATTTTTCTTAATAAAAAAGACAATATACAATAAGAGAGTATTGAATTGTATAAAATTACTAAAATCGTAAATTGGTACACCTTTCACATATTATGAAGTCTCACCACTCCATTTATTTATTTCGTAAAAAACAGTAACAACTGTACGTGGCGTACAGAGGAGAAGTATAATCTCCACACGTTCAAATGCTCCCGATCGTAAAGGTTATATTTCAAATGTAATTTCTCTGTCATACGTTAAACATAGATTTGAACTGTTTTTTGACGATAAATAAAAACAAAGAAACCTTATTGTCACTCTCATCAGCAATATACTCCAGATTGCAATTATTTCAAATACGTTTCCGAGAAGATGAAATAATTATAAATTACAAATAAATATAAAAATATGGATTGTTGGAATCACTTTAAGATAAAACACCTTGGCGGTAAATGTGTAAAAAATGAGTGAATAACATTATTTCATGAGATATATTCAAAAAATATATAATGGTTTGTTCACTGATATATCACAAAACGATTAAGAAATGTATTTGGCTAATTTAATAAAAAAATTACTATTTTGACCAAACAAAAATACAAATTAACTGAATCAAAAAGATTAAAGCAGATAAAAATACACAGATGCAAAGAACGAAATAAAAACAATAGAACGTATCAAAGAGAATATTAAACGAAAATAACGATTTCCACGAAAAGGTAAAGAAGAAAATTGTATGGAAAAGTGATACGGAAAGAAGAGATCAATATACACTTCTAGAAATCTCTTCCATTTTCTTTCAACTCTGATGAGAATCTCCGTTAAAATAACACTCGTCGAACAGCGAGCGCCAACATCACATAGCATCACTTCCCTCGCAGGCTGCATTGGGCAAAGGGTGACCCAGACGTCCATAGTGCCCCAGGCGGGGCGCTCCTGGCAGCTCCTGAAGTTCAGTGCGCCCCTACGTTGCAGTCCACACACTCCCGGAGGCCGCTCCAAAACTTTGAGTTGAAACTCGACCACCCCTATGCAAACTCCGCTGCTTCACGTTTCATGAAGTAATCACGAAATCCAGTACAGAACTGTTCTTTACTCCACTGGGGATTGAAAGTGTACCGTATATCATACACAAAAGGAAGGCATCTTTTTATTCGTTAAATCATAAAGCACAATCAAGCGCTGTAAATCAGGTACGGAAATAAGAATATAGACTAATCAATAATCATACAAGAGGAAGACTGAACGGTAAAAAATTAATTGCGTATTGTGACCTTCCAGAACGATACGTGTGTATCTATCACGCACGTGTGAAATTCGTTTTTAAATACTAGGGCTGGAAACTGCGGCTGGTTACTCGAGCTCTGTCAATTTAGAGAAGAAGCAAAGAAACAACAAAAAAGATAGAGATTTTTGTCCTCAATTAAATCAGTTCTTAAAAGGCAGGTCTTGACATAAGTTCCTGTAAACGTTTTCGAGAATACGAGTACTCTTTTCTGCGTAAGTTTGCTCGAAAAAGCAATTTGTAAGAAAATAATTTCTCAAAAACAACTTTTTTTTTCAAGAACAGAGCAAAGCATTCTTATGAAACTTCCGAAGGTCCCATTTTCGGTGAACTCTGTATCTTCGAAAATTCCAAAAAACAATTAATGAATTCTGTTCTAAAATTTAAGTCTGTTAATAAGGCCATTTTTTTAAAAATCGAGTTGATTTCGCGTAATTTTGTTTGAAATAAAGTTAATTTATAATGTTTGTTCTCAAAAAAGGCTCCAAGTTTTCTTCATCAGATATATTTTCATTTGATATTCATTTTTCACCTCCTTACATATTTTATCAAATAAGCGAAGATGGCCTGTCAAAAAAGCGATGACACTTTTTTATGAAATCAGGTTTTTACACCATTTTTCGTTTCTATCTTCAAGAAAGCCCAGTACTGAGTCAGATAGACAGGAAAGAAGATTCAGACAAACACCATTAGAGGGCCAACGTACTTCACTGTGCAGCAGCAAGCGATTGCAATCTTCATCATTTTCCCTCCAAAGCTGACCAGATAATCAATAGTTCAATGAACTGCTCCAAATCAGCTTGATTGCTCTTATAACATAATGGAGTGACGTATGTAGGCATTCATTCAAAGGTTTTGTACCAAATATCTGACGATGAATGAAATAATGTAGAACGAGTGAATTTGGAACTTCTTTTTTCAAACGCGTTGTGAAATCTTTATGACACCCTGTCATCGCTGGAGCACCATTAGTGGAAGCTGAAAAAATCATGCAAATAGTATTTCTTTCTCTTGAAAACTCGTTTGCATGATATTAAATGAAGATGCTCTCTTTGTATCAGTTTCTAAATTTTTAGCAAATAATAACAAAAAGAGACCTGGACTGTTGATGTGGTTTTGCCTCTGCTCATGCGAGTAAACAATATTTTACAAATATTTTTTTAATATTGAAAGTAAATATTTTTTAAATATCGCGGTGTGGATAAGGTAGGTACCACACGGCCGTTCTTAACTCCCTCAACGCGCTCCTATTTGCCTATGGAAATGTGAATTTTGGGAATATGAGTATCAGTAATCCTTAAAGAATAAGATGAAAGACGTGAATAGCGAACATCAATGCACGCATGTATGAGTATTTCTGTTTGTATTTTTTGCGCTCTATTTTGTTAGCCTAGAAATATTGAGTGTGTAGCCATTCGACTAAAAATGTATTATACTATTAGAATGAGGATGGGTTATACACAATCAAATACAAGTAGAATTATACACAATCAAATATATTTGATGGTCTATAATTCTGCTGGAAATCTATCATCATTCTAAAACATTAAAACGATCATTAGGAGTAAAAAATAAGTATTTCAGTTTTGCAACATATCACCTTTAGAAACAAGTGCAATTCATTCATACGAAGGCAAATTTTGAAGACAAGCTCGGCGGCCGTATCTAACTCAGAGGACACGACGGGGGCTGGGGGCGGGGGTGGCGAGCTGCGCGCCGCGCTGCGCCGGGCGCGTGACGTGTCGGCGGCCGGGGGCTGCGGCTCGCGGCGTCAAAGGGGCGGGTGCGTGGAGGGCCCTCGTGGCCCCGCGGCGGGCGACGGGGCAGGGGGCGGGGCAGGGGGCGGCGAGGGCCGCCGGCGTCCAGCGCCAGGCGCCGGCCATTCAGCGGCGCCCGCCCGCGCCGCCGCCCGCGCCACCGCCCGCGCCACCGCCCGCGCCACCGCCCGCGCCACCGCCCGCGCCACCGCCCGCGCCACCGCCCGCGCCACCGCCCGCGCCACCGCCCGCGCCGAATCAATGGAGCGCACCAACGCGTCCCTGCGTCTCCGCCGGCGCCGCCGCCTCTATCAACGCTAACGCCGCCTCCGCCACCAAAGCAGGCGGTTACTGCTTGCTGTAGGCAGTCCCCGCTTCACACTCCTGTACGTCCTTCGCAATTCACGCCTCTACGTCAACCCCGTCCCTTCCAACTCCGCCACTCCCCAATTCTCGGCGTTTCCGCCGCCCTTACACCCCTATCGCGCGCGCTGGACCCACCGCCTCACCGTCTGCGAACGCCCCCTGGCCACCATCGCCCTCTCCTGCCCCTAGCCTCCTGTCCACTGACGCCGGAGACACCCCCGACGCCCCTCACGCCGCCTCGGCGGCGCCGCCTCAGATGACGGTTCGCTGCCTCCGTAACTATTCCTCCGCCATTACTGTTGTATTCACTGCCGGCGCTAGAGCTATCACAACCGCCCCGCGATAGCACCGGCGCCGCCGGCCCTTGCTCCGAATGGCCCTCGCGGCTGTCGCAACCGCTACCCTCCATCCAGTCCAGCCTCGGTCCGCGGCTGACGTCTGGCGGTTGCGTTCAGGGCGCCGAGTGCACGTTGAAGAGGATGTCAGCATTTCCCCCCCTCCTGGATGCTCAATGAGTGAATAACATTTTTGAACGTCCATATTATTGATTGACTTGATGTTACCGGTCACGTCAACTGCGTTGATCATTAGTCCCGTTAGTGTAGTAAACATTTTATTGCGCGAGATGGCGATGTTGCTCACCCGCTAGAAGGTGGATCCGGCGCCGACCTACACGACGGCTACCTGGAGATGGAATCTCCCCTGGACAGGGCACCGCCCCACACGGGACAAGCTCTAATCTCCTGACTGGTTTCCCGACAAGCATGATAGAGGTAGCGTAGTGCTTGAAATTGCAATTGTTAATGTGTGTGTGGGGAGATGAACAAGGGAGAGGAAAGAAAGATGGCGCGTCTGTGGCACGTCACAGTCGCTGCAGATATAGTGTAAATGCTGGTTCTGAGGTAAACCGGACCGGTCATATTATTTATGAATTCCCAGCTTGAACAAGAACAATGTTCAACAGTGCGTTACAGGTCTTCTAAGCATTGTATTATATATTTTACGGTCAACATAAATCGTTACGAACGCTTTCTAACAAAAGCGTTTCTGACATTGTTAAAGTATGTCCTATTTTATCTCCAATGCTCATTCTTCAAATTGTCCATTCCTGGTTCCAATGCCATGTCAATTGATGTCAACTCTATCGCATTTTGAATGTCTTGCAGTTCAAAGCATCAAACTACATTGCAAAATACGTCCAAAACCAAAAGTAATGGTTCGAACATGCTGACTCTTATCTAGAATACCTTCGAATTAGGACAGTAAATGTAGTACCTTCCCCCACCCCACCCAATCATCTCCAACATTTTAAACTGTCTTTGATATAAGAAAACTACAAAAAGTAAGTCAGAGTCACCCATTTATTGGAAATAATTTAATTGGTTCTAATTATCGCTTTGCGAAAGATTTATATAATTAATATGATGTCATTATTATGTGTTTACTACGTCGCCAATTATGCTTTCGGCAGCTTGTGTTTTCTAGTTTTGGTCCAACCCAAAGCATCGTGACTACAAAAAAATCAGGCAATTTCCGTGATAAGTTCCTCCCTTTCACGATCCCGTACGGCGACGAAAAGTTTGAAGTCCTTCTGCTGGAATCTATTGGGAGCAGGGGCAAGGCGTCGCAGTCAAGTCAGCGTTGCCGCCGCTGGCAGCACGTCGCATCGGCCGACTCGAGCAACGCGGCTGTTGACAGGCGCGGAAGGAGTCCGAAGAAACACGGCGCCGAAGGGTTATTGCCCCCTCGCCTCGCGCCGACACTTAAGCGCCCGCCCCCGTCCCCACACGCCGACGGCGCGCCGCGCCGCTTTTTTAGAGCCAAGGCCGCCCGCCCGAATGGCTCACTTCTGCCCAAGTTCGTGCTCCTCTCGACGGATTTTCGCATCGCAAATGCACTGTAATGGAGTCATTAGGAGACGCCGCCGAACCGAATGGCCCTGGTTGAAGTGGACACGTGATCTATTTTTGTTTTCGAATCGAAGTTGGGATACAAAAGTTGGTGTATAATGTGGAAGTTTTCTTCGATGTCCTTATGTCAGACGGGCAAATTATTTCAACTCGTAAAATGTCTATGTAAAGAAAAGAGGGACGGATTTTCATGTAAATACATATTTTTAGGGTACAAGATATTTGCATTCAATTATTTTCTTGGAGTTTGCATAGCATTCCCAATGAATTACATGAATATACCGAGTTGGGGATTAGATGCATTCGCAAATGCAAATTCTCAAGATTTATCAAACTTACTAAACAAAAGTGGAACTCGTAAAACCTGTATGTAACGAACAACTCCAGAGAAAAATCAATCATGGATACCAAATGTTTTAGCTGCAAAAACGTATACCAGTTCTCTAGTCTGAATTGTGTGCTGAAGTGTAGACAACTTTAATCGCATTTCCTTCACCCTATACAGCTGAGCGTGGGTTCAGCGCAGTAGTAAATTTACTTTCAAGATCAGATGACTAATCAAAGTAATGAATTTGAAACCCGATAATGAAAAATCTCCAGCTGCCTCAACCAACTCATCGTTTGTCCTTTGTTATTAATTTTGTGTTAATAGCATTATTGTTATTTCTTATTGATGTGATTGATTTTTTCGTGTTTCCGGGCGCGTAAACTGCTTCGGTCATTAGTCCCGTTAGTGTAGTGCATGTTTTCTTCTCGGGAGATGGCGGTAATCTTCCCCCGCTGGATGGCGAGATCCGGCACCGACCTACCGTCAACTAGTGGGATTTCCCCCTAAGGACTCTCCCACCAGCGGGGCACCGCCCCAGCCTGGACAAGCTCTAAACTCCCGACCGGTCTCCCGGAATATGTGATAGTGTGGTGCATGTTAGTGTGTGTGTAAGAGGAGAGGATAGGACAAGGAAGAGGAAGGAAAGATCGCGCGCGGTCCGTTTGGTAGGGTACTGCTCCGGCATACGTCTGGTGTTGATCGGAGAAACCACGGAAAACTACCGAACAGAGCAGCCGGCCGCTAGAATTCTCCTCCAGACAGCGACTGAATTCGACCTAGCTGGAAAGCTAGTGTCGACAATCCTGCCGCCGTCAGGACTCGAAGCTAGGACCTCCCGGTCAGAGGCGCTGCAGTGACATCAGTTGATGCACTGAGCTACCGCTACCAGGCTCATTGATGTGTTTATTTTACAAATTTTAACAAATATTTTTTTACAATTGGTTGTCGAATTATTCATATTAGCTTTATGATTTTTATTAGATAATTATATGTTTATTTTATTATTTAGTAATTTTATTTTATTATTTATTTTATTAATTACTTTTTTATTTATACGTTTAATTATAATTAAACAGATAAATTAGACATATTTTGTAACAATATTTTGATAGTTCATATAAAATTAACTGTTATGGACTACGGGCATTGGATTTTTTTTCTAGGGAGAGCGGACGATGGTGCGGTAAAGGTTGGAAACCTGTGGTCCAGATCAAGGAGAGAGTAATGAGAGCGGTTATCCATTTTCATATCAAATTCTTCCTTCTGCATGAATATAAAAAACAAAACTGAAGTTTTGAATTTCAAAAGTTAATTTTTTGGAATTTTGATAAAATCCCGAAATGGGAATTTTAAAATTACTCACCTAAACAAAAATGAAATGTTTGGAATTAAACTGTTCTGAAACTGGGATGATGTACTTAACCGGTTTTGCAAATGAATATAATTAGTAGCTTAATAATTAGCAGTTCAAGTGGTTAGAGCAAACTGGCTTATACCGGGAGATCCGGGTTCGATTCTCGGCCGGGACAGTAAGTTCTTTGTACAATCAAAACGTAATTTATAAAAATAATTAAGTTAATTTCAAACTGCGGGATTGTTCAAATCCTTCTCTGGTTTTCTATCTGGGAAAGTGGATTTAGCTGGTTAGGGAAGGGCTAATGGTTCTTGTTTAGAATACAAATTCAGCTAATTACACAATTACTGGTTGTTTATTTATTTATTTATTTATTTTATTTATTTATTTATTTATTTATTTATTTATTTATTTATTTATTTATTTATTTATTTATTTATTTATTTATTTATTTATTTTATTTATTTATTTATTTATTTATTTATTTATTTATTTATTTATTTATTTATTTATTTATTTATTTATTTATTTATTTATTTATTTATTTATTTATTTATTTATTTATTTATTTATTTATTTATTTATTTATTTATTTATTTATTTATTTATTTATTTATTTATTTATTTATTTATTTTACGTCAAAAAACAATTAAAAACTGCGTATGACGTGCTATGGGGAAAAGTGAATTGTGTGCACATTTTCAAAATTCTGTGATCCCTACACTAAGTCATATACTACTTAAATTTTGAATTTTTGAAAGGGAGAAAAAGAAACTCCCATGTAATAAAATCTATTTTCAAGGATAAACAAGCAATAAATTTTGAATTTTGAAAGGGAGAAAAAAAAACAAAAAAACTCCCATGTAAAAAAATCTATTTTCAAGGGTAAATAAGCAATAAATTTTGAATTTTGAAAGGGAGAAAAAAACAAACAAAAAAACTTCCATGTAATAAAATATATTTTCAAGGATAAATAAGCAATAAATTTTTGGCTCTTATTACTTCCTGCCGCGACAACATGGAAACGATAATTTGAATAATTGTATTTCCCACTGAATTCTAGAAGACGTGCACAGAAAATGAAGTTACATTTATGTCCAGAAGCAAAACAAGGGGCCATCTCAGCATTTGCTCAATGGATCAGGGAAACTGGACGAAAAACCTGATCGAGATGGGGGTCATTGACCGGAAGCTGTAGTACAATAGTTGTTACAGGTTGTTTATACTTATTTATACAGTCCAAATGGTAAATAATGGTTTTTTTCTCAATTTCTTGGTTTTGATAGTAGGTACATAGGTTAGTTATTAGGTTATGTATTGGTTTCTTACTAACTTGCTTACAATGAACTTTAACTTGCTTACAATGAACTAACACTTACAATGAACTTTAACACTTACAATGAACTAACGCCCACAATGAACTAACTTCCTTTACAATGGAACTTTAACTTACTTACAATAGAACTTTAACTTGCTTACAATGAACTTTAACTTGCTTACAATGAACTTTAACGCTTACAATGAACTTTAACACTTACAATGAACTTTAACGCGTGAACTTTAACTAACACAATGAACTTTAACTTGCTTACAATGAACTTTAACTTACTTACAATGAACTTTAACTTGCTTACAATGAACTTAACTTGCTTACAATGAACTTTAACGCTTACAATGAACTTTAGCTTGCTTACAATGAACTTTAACTTGCTTACAATGAACTTTAACTTGCTTACAATGAACTTTAACTTGCTTACAATGAACTTTAACTTGCTTACAATGAACTTTAACTTGCTTACAATTAACTTTAACTTGCTTACAATTAACTTTAACTTGCTTACAATTAACTTGCTTACAATGAACTTGCTTACAATGAACTTGCTTACAATGAACTTGCTTACAATGAACTTGCTTACAATGAACTTGCTTACAATGAACTTGCTTACAATGAACTTGCTTACAATGAATTTGCTTACAATGAACTTACTTACAATTAACTTACTTACAATTAACTAACAATTAACTTACAATTAACTACTATAACGAGGTAAGGATCCCTTGTGGGTCTACTAATAAGGTTCCAATTCAGCGAATTTGATGAGAAATTAGTGATAGCGATATTTATTTGTAGTTTTGGTTTGATGGATAAGTTTTTTGCCGAGTCTGAAAGGCACCAGGGAGGGGATTTGATTTAAGCTGGACTAAATGTTGGTGAATAGATAAGTTATGTGTTGTGATAACGGTTCGAGTTTAACATCCTTATGGAGTTGGGAGGTTGCAAACGAACCATGGGGCGTTGGCTATTGTTCTAAGGTACTGATTCTGTATTACTTGAATTTTGTTAATATTGGTTTTGGAGACGTTAATCCATGTTGAACAGGCGTACAGTCGCAGACGTTTTATGACGGTTACACAATTACTGGTGGTCTTAGTCTGTTCAGAAAATAAAGATTTGAATGTAGTTGGTAAGGAAACTAACAGATTGGTTTTAGCCTGATTAGAAACTGAACAATTTTGTTGAGTTCATTTTAATTTTCACACTTCCGCTTACGCAGTAAAGAGAAGTTATGTTATACTGCGCGAAAAGACGGTGAATTTTCGGCAGAAAAACTCATATTACAGGACCATGATAACGAAAAAGATGATAAATACAGTTGCTAAATTTAAAAAAAGAAACCTCTAACACGTAGTGTAGCAAGAATCCATGTTTATTGGGTCCTTGATACCAAAAAATCGAATGACGGCAAAACATCTATTTGTCCGTCCGTCTGTCCGTCCGTCCGTCCGTCCGTCCGTGAACAACGCTAGTGGCCAAACCGTTCAGCCTATTTTCCCCAAAATTGATATTTCTCACTCGCTGTGGCTGATGTCGCGGCTCTTTGAATATGAAACCGATATTTTAATTTTGGGGGTACTTGCCCCTGGGACATTTTCAAAATTTTCAAAACATGACTATCGTTTTTGATTAAATTTTGTTATTCGATAGTCTGAAGGACGTTTAGGTCACATATCGTTGAGTACCCTGATTTAATAATAATAATAATAATAATAATAATAATAATAATATTAATAATAATATAATAATAATAATAATAATAATAATAATAATAATAATAATAATAATAATAATAATAATAATAATAATAATAATAATAATAATAATAATAATATTAACAATATTAATAATAATAATAATAATATTAACAATATTAATAATAATAATAATAATAATATTAACAATATTAATAATAATAATAATAATAATAATAATAATAATAATAATAATAATATTTAATCCCATCGTGTTTTAGAGAGATAACGTAGTACATTGTAGTTTCTTGGAATTACCAACCATCGATAACCAGTTGTGATGGTTAGCAATACTGGGTTTACAATTTATTATGTCTAATTCTACGTAGTATTTTTTGTGTGTAGCGTGTTTTTAATAATATTTTTTTAAATTTACAATCCAATTTTTCGTAAACATACAAAAATAAAATACCCAGCCTTAAATCGAATAACAGGATGAAACACTAAATTAAGTTCATTATGTTACGCATTCAGAATTCTTTCAAATTCTGTCAGGCTTCATGCAGCTCGTTGCGTATATTTTGCAAATGTAGTGCAATCCCGCCTGAGATATGGCATAATATTCTGGGGAAGCTCATCCTTTAGTACCCACACATTTAGATTGCAAAAGAAAGTTATCCGAAGTAAAAATTTACAGATACAGAAACAGAGAAAAATTACAATAGGTATATTACAATAGGTATACAATAGGTATATATATATATATATATATATATATATATATATATAACTCGATAAATAAATGCATACTTAATTTACACAACAAACAGTTTTAAATCATTTTTTTTCGAAAGCTGCAAAAGTTCAAATTTTATTCGTAGTCTTTCTAGAACTAAAATATTAAAAGTAGAGATTTTTTCCCTGAATGAAATCTTTTCTTTAGAGATAGACTTTGTAGGCCATGTCAAGGTCATGTACAATTTTCGAAACTTTGAGTGCGTTTCGCGTAATTTTGCATGAAATAGGGCGAGAAAGTACGTGCTGTTGTAGCACCATTAGATTTAATATTAATGAGCAAAAATGCTTTCTCTGTGTTTTGCATCCATATATAAAAATATTATATAATATTATTTAATAATATAATCTAATATATTTCCGAAATAAATTCAACTTTCATTATTTTATTATTCGTCCGTTTTCTAAATGAAGTAGCCGAATAAGGGGGTGGAAAGTGCCCCCGAACCAAATTGATAATCGCAATGCTCATATGAAAGAATAAAAAATGCCGTAGATTGACAAAAATCGCCTCCTAGGGGAATCTGTTGCGGGGATACGAGAAACGTGTTTTTTATTATTTATTTATTTCTCGGCTTCTATTGCATTATCAGGCTGAAAAAATTGCAGAGACGGTGAAAAATGGTTGAATTTGAAGAAAGGTTTTCAACTAATTTTGACACCAAATTCATACAGAAAAAAAATTAAATGATTTTCGACGTGATAACGTCAGAGTACTGTCTGTTTTTTTTTCCTGGAATGTGTCTTATAATCAGGAAAAGGATTTTGAGGTGCCAATTATGGTCGTAAAAGGTGGAAAAAATGTTCTAAAAATACTACCACAAAAAGGTGAAAACAAGGTGCTGTTGAAAGAATTGTATTAAGGTTCAAATCAATTACATCAATTCAGTTTCTAGAATAAACGTATCATTTTGCACGAAATGTTTCTTCTATACAGCGTTCGTAAGAGGTGATTCATAGTACTTTATTCAACACTATAGTAGATAGTTAAACAATTGTTGGAAGTGACTGAACTTATTTTTCCCTCGGATTGCATAGCAGAACGTACTTCGCAGGCGCGTCAAACTGCGCCCGCACGATTACTGGCCCGCGTGGGGACCTCGGTGCTCTTGCGGGCACAGGCAACTTCCCCTGACTCCCCTCTGCCTTCCCCCCAAATGCCACTGCCAGTGCTCTTTTCGTACTGACGGCGACCCGATGGCAGGCGTAAACATTTTCTTCAGGTCTCAGAGAAGTGGATTCCTGCACACCCAATTAAATGTCCTGATTTGACTGTCTGGGCAGCACTTCAAATCCAGAGGAAAAGGTTTGCAGCAACACTGTTGAAATTGCAATTTAATTTTACAGCTACATATTAGCCATTGTTGCTGAGAGAAAATTTACTGATGGTTTTCGTAGACGATATTCCAATATTTAATTAATATTGTTGACTTCTGAGTAAATGAGATTTTAAGAAGCTGTTCAAGAGAAGAAAAAATACATTTTCTCCCAATTGTTTAAAAACACAGAAAAGAGTGGACAAAAGGCACTGAAGCATAAACAAGAGATGGCAAAATGAAGTAATTTCACGAAGATTTGAAAAAAGGTGCAGTAAATTGCGTTTATTTCGCGTCATTTCATCCCTCCAAATACATGTATTAAAATATCTGTATGAAAACAGCTATGTATTTGAAAAGGTGCCGTACCTTAAAATCCTTTCACTACTTATAACATTCTCTAACATATATTTTTTCAGATTTTTAAACAATGTGGACAAAAGTGAAGTATATTAAAACCAATTTTATCCGTTGCAAAATTTTAAATTTGCGCCATAATGTGATTCGAGAATTTTTTCAGAAATATTAAACCAATTTATATTAAAATTATTGAAAAGTCTCACTTATCAGGATGATTTGCAACTTTTTGCTGACAAATGTTTCATTTGTACGCGTAGGCTTCCGCGGCTCGAGTCGATGACTTCTTCGCTGTCCGGGTGACGCCGCGTAGTGGGCTGAGAGGCCCACTACGCGGCGTCACCCGGACAGCGAAGAAGTCAAATGTTTCATTTGTGTGGAAAGTATTTATATTATCGAAATGAAATCACCAAACCCCTTTTGCTTTTACATTCATGTGTTGTTTGTAATATAAATCAGCTTACTTGGTTTTAGGTATATTAATCATTAACGTTTATAATATAAACCAAATTATTCAGTTCTATATTGATCAATCATTAACAACTAGACAATCATAGACAATTAATCATTGTCACTGTCTTCTTCAATAACTGGAACCATGCGTTCGTTTATAAATAGTCTACTCTATTTTTCTTTTTTTGTAATTTCTGTTTAACAATTTTCACCAAGTAACGAGCGTGTGGCAAATAATAAATGATCGCAGCTATGTGCGAGCAGCATCCCAGGGTGCCACTTCCGTTCGCACGTACACAATAATATCTTTTCACTTCAGAAATTCCCATGGTGGAAAGAGATAAGTAGGTTCCTCCGACGCATCGATTTTTGCTCGTTCTGCGCAGTACCAGTTTCCCCTAACCATGTAACCTCTTCGTTTCAAAAGGCGAGACCAGACGTTGGCAGCCAAGTAGCATGGAGAGCAACAAGTGTTTAAAAACATTTTGTAAATGGCTAATGTGACAATTTTCAACGGTGACCAACCAAAAAGAAAGCAATGAAGGAATAATTGAAATAAAAGATGCAATATTTGAAGATAGTGCTTATCTGCTTTTGTTTTAATGATTGTGATAATTTTGGCATTTAAAATTCCCGCTTACGTTATGACGCAAACTCGTGCCTGAAGCTCATTGGCTGCAGTTGGATGCGCAAGAGGCCACCCATCATTTTCCATCAAGGACATTCGGATTGAGTTCGGTACATAATCGATGTAACACATATAAGATTTTGAGTTCCTATGTCGTGATTAAATCTGTGTTTAAATATCGGTTAAAACAATTTTTCCAATCACGGTTTGGCGCAAATTTCAAATTTCTAAACTGGTAAAATTGGTTTTAATATTTTTCAATATCGTCCACATTTAAAAATCTGAAAACATAGATGTTATAGAATATTATTAGACACGTTCTAGGGAAAAACTGAGACAGTACTCCAAAGTTATTATGTCGAAAATCAATTTCAATTTTTTATACATGAATTTGGTGTCAAAGTTGGTTGACAAAAATAACTTCAAATTCAACTATTTTTCCCCGTCTCTGCAATTTTTTAGCCTGATACATGCAATAGAAGCTGAGAAAAAATAAATTATGAAAAACACGTTTTTCGTGTCTCTGCAACTGATTGCCCTAGGAGGCTTATTTTTTGTGAATCTACGGCATTTTAACTCTCTTTTATATGCGCATCGCGCTTATCAATTTGATTTGAAAGCACATTTTACCGTCTTATTCGGCTATACCCCTTAGCTCTTTCATTGCTTGCCTTAAACTAAAGAACAAATAACCATGTAGGGCATCGTTTAAGCAACAGTACTCAGCAAAACTAAAGCCCGGCTGCCTTTTTCAGAACTCATATGAAATTTCAATTGGAGAATTTGTCCCCTTCCGGAAGTACAAAAACAAAGAGCATGTACGAATAACAAACAAAGAAATAAAATGGAACTTTGTACATTAGCAATGAGAGTTTTCGACTGCCACATTCTGCAAGACGCTTCAACCCCGGTGCTTATTCGTGGAATCACCTTGTGGCCTCTCGAAAGGTCCATCGCCTTAATGTTTGCCAACGCGAGTGTATGTGCGGAACTTGGATATACATTTGTGTTTCTCCTCCCCCCTTCGCCCCTCCCGTCACACCCGACGCTCATATCCCCAGCAGGACGCGCCCTGCGCCCCCTCCTGCCCGGGCCGCTTGTTGACTCGGCCGCTGCCTTGCTGGCTGCGTCTCTGTTCCCCTGCATTGGCAGCGATAAACCTCCCTCCGCCCTTCACCCTACCCCGTCTAGGCCACCTCCGAGGTGCACGCACGGGACATACACAGGAAACGGAAGGACACGATGCAGGCTTTAAAGAGCTTCAATGAAAGCAGTCTTTTGTCTATAATGCTTTGGGAGTAAGCGTCATTTAATTAGATAAGTTTCAATACACGATTTTTAAAGCTTTCTTTGAAAGATATGTTTTCAAAAGATGTCAATTAGAAATTACTTAAAAACATCATTGAAGTGAAACGGTTTTGCTTGCGGTAGATTAAGTCCACGCGATTTTTCAAATGAGCGTAAACAAAAGTAAAACGACCACTATACGAATGATCTTTTGGATTTTATACTAGCATTGTTTATATATAATTTGAAAACTGCACCAGGTTACGTCTTGTAAGAACGCCGAAGTAGTCGACTCAAATTACACGAAAAAAGACCACAGTATGGGAAAATTGTCCACTAAGTGTACTTTTGTTTACAACTTCGTTTCGAGCTTATAAGTAGGTATGTACAAAATCCTTGAATTCTTCCTGGTGCGTTTCGAGATATCGAAGGTTACAAGTCACAGCAGCATGGCTTTGAAGGGATATCTTTTCATGCCAGGTTGGTAATATTGAGAGCCCGCAATAGTCTCGGGAAAGAAATTTCTTTTTGTACAAAAATGGTATGTGAAACCCAACTTCAGAGGAGAGAGTGAAAAAACAACCATAATGCAAAAAATTAAACTTTTGCGGAAATTGCGAACGTCTACGCTTCACTAAACCATCTGCAGGTGCCTAGATAGATAAGCGCTAATTACACCAACTTCTAGCTTATGAAATGTGCTATACTTTTGAAACATGTTACATATGTTGATTCCATATCGAAAAACATTTGTGTTGTTTGCCGGAAAAATAACACAGGAAAGTGAGAAAAGTTAATTTTATCTTGTAAACTGAAAACGAAGTCCTCTTATAATATAGTAGAACCACAATTAAACTCCTCATGGATATTATCCGCTGTCTTGCCAACTGTGTGAAATGTCCCTTTGAACTCTTACCCTTATTGCTCTATAGTGTAGAGTACTGTAAATTTAAAAATAGCAAAATTTCCACAATTTCATTCTACAAATCCATTGACCCATGAATGTATTTCCTATATCTTAGATCCGCATTCGCTGATAGCGTGGAGAAATTTCTCAGTTTCACTTAACCTTTAGAGCTATTCCGCGCGTTAAGAAAATCAGTTGTGACAAGTGTGTTGTGTCGTGGCTTGCGTTGAATGGTTGATGTGCTGTTAATTCTCTCTCACTTGCCTTTGATTTTAACATTTTAATATAACTAAATACCGTCAGAATAGTGTAAACAATTGGATTCGAAGTCTACAGTAATTAAAGTGTTCAATTACTGACCGTTTCTGAATAATCTTGCAAAACACATCCTTACACCTCAGCAATATCCTGCCCAAGACTCATCCCCACCTACATCTCCTAGTTCTCTTCCATCCTCCGGGAACCCCTTTGGACCCAATTACCTTATCCCCTGAACCTAATCCTTGTACTACCTCTCGCACTATTCATTCCTCTACATCTGTAGCCCCTCCTTCCTCCCCTCCTGTCACTGCTGGGACACGATACTTCCTTCGACCACGCACTCGAGGTAAAAATGAGATAAATAAATAGCAACTACAGTCAGATGCAACAGAGAAGCATCCGTGTAGTAAAAGATTTAAATAATGCATCATAATGTGCAATCTCTTTCAAATAAAATTGAATTTATCGAGGATGCATTACAGTGTGATCTCAGTCAAATAGATGTTCTTTGCTTTACAGAACATTGATTATCTCATAATGATCTAAACACACTCCAAATTCCTAGTTTTTACCTCGCAGTATCCTATTGTAGAGGGAATCAAATACGAGCCCTGCTTACGGAGGTTCGTGTATTTATGTAAGAAATAATATTGATTCTACCTTCTTATCATAATTCAATTTATATGCAGTTGAAAAAGTTTTCGAAATAACAGTCGTACATCTTCTACGCTCAAAATTATCTTACTTTGCATCTACAGACCTCCAACAAAGTGAACTATAGATTATTTCAATTTCTTAGAAAATCTAGAGATAATTCTAAAAAAAATTAGTAATCTCTCTTTTAAATCCATTGTTGTATGTGGAGATTTCAATATTGATTTTCTGAGCAAATCCCACGAAAAAGAGCAGTTTCTCAATTTAATTTACTCTTTTAATTAAGATATTACAGTGAACGTACCTACACGGAATACACTTAAATCACAAACAGCAATAGATCAAGTTATAATTAACAAAACCACAACTAGATATGAAATAACGAATAATTTAGGTTACAGTGACCACGATGCAAAAATTCTTACAACTACTAATAACATGACTACTGACACATATAAAACACGCATGTGCAGAGCAATTACTAAAGTTAATATAAAATTATTTACGGACTACTTACTGAAGGAATCATGGGCAGTTTATAACGCTGTTGATACAAATGAAAAATATAATTTTTTTCATAGCTTTCATTTCACTTTAACGCATGCTTTCCTATTAAAACGAGAAAATTAAACATTTCACGAAAAAGTAATACTTGGATCACAAAAGGAATTAGAACACCGTGTAAAAACAAACGCACGCTCTACTTTATTTCTAAACATCATAACGTATTCCATGTCTACTTCCGTGAATATAAAAGAATTTTAAAGAAAATAATAGTTCAGGCAAAAATAATGAAAACTAATGAGTATATTTTGAACGCTAGAAACGAAACTAAAGCAATGTCGAATGTCGTAAAAAATACGACCACGTCATCACGATATTTCTTGGAGAATGTTCTTTTAAAGGATAATGAAAGAGAAACAAGTAATCCAGAAAAGGTTGCGAATCTCTTCAACCAACACTTTTCTTGAATTGCGACTGATCTCACGCAGGGACTAAAACCACAAAATTCAACATCATATGCTTCTCAAGAAAATTTCGGCGCGATGTTTATTTCCGAAACTTCTTCCAACGAAATCCTGAGAATAGCTAGTAAACTAAAAAATAAATATTCCTGTGGTTTAGATGAATTTCCGGATTGTTTACTAAAAACGTGTGCACCTGCCATTATATACCCATTAACTCACATTTTCGATGCTTCCTTGTCCACAGGAATATTTCCAGATATTTTCAAAACAGCAAAAATTAAGCCTCTTTTTAAGAAAGGGAACAAAAATCAAATTCAAAATTACCGTCCTATTTCTCTTTTGTCAGCTTTCTCAAAAATATTAGATAAGCTTTTATATACGCGAATGGAAACCTTTCTCAGGAAAAACGACGCGTTTTCAGACTCACAACACGGTTTTAGAAAATCAAAATCTTCGGAAACTGCCACTTTTTCTTTCCTTAAAGATGTTGCTTCATCAATGGACAAAAATGAAGAACCCATTGGGATATTTTTAGGTCTTTCGAAAGTTTTTGACGTTATTAACCAAAACATCTTGCTCTCCAAATTACCTTCTTATAGAATTCGCGGTATTGTCCTACATTGGATAACCTCGTACCTTAAACATCGATCTCAATGAGTAGAAATACCGTACTGGCACGAAAGGATATTATTTACTTATCTTTCCAATTCGTTGCCAATTGAACATGGGGTCTCTCAAGGTTCGATCTTAGGACCTATGCTCTTTCTGTTGTACGTAAACGATATGCCCTCATCTATTAAAAATGGAAGAACAGTTCTGTTTGACGATGACACGAATGTTCTTTGCAAAAAAGAAACAATAAATAGTACAATTTCAGAAGTTTCAAATTGGTTTTGTAATAAATTAATAGTTAACGAAGGAAAACCTGTGTCAATGCAATTTTGCGTTTCAAATCGGCAATCGTATGCTCCATTGAAAATGAACAATATGCAATTAGCTGATGTTAAAGTAACGAAATTTCTAGATCTCTCAATTCAGTCAAACCTCAAATGGAATGTACATGCAAGAGAATTAAACACTAAATTAAGCTCATTATGTAACGCATTCAGAATTCTTTCTAATTCTGTCAGCCTTCATGCAGCTCGTTGCGTGTATTTTGCAAATGTACATTCCCACCTGAGATATGGCATAATATTCTGGGGAAGCTCATCCTTTAGTGCCCAGATATTTAGATTGCAAAAGAAAATTATCCGAATAATGCAAAAATCCCATCCACGTGATCCGTGCAAGCCTCTTTTCATTCAGCTTGGAATCTTACCATTGCCTTGCCTATTTATTTACGAATCTGTAGTATTTGTCAAAACTGACTTACTTAACGGTGGGAACATATTTTTATGTAATACCGATATTTATAGTTACAACACTCGACGTAGAAATCATGTTCATCATGTGTCAGTATCAACAGCTCACTACAAGAAATCCAAATACAATACATGAACGTTACTCTACAACGCATTGCCAGATGAAATTAAACAATTAAAAATGGTACACAAATTTAAGTGAAAAGTAAAATCTTTTCTGCTGCATAACTGATTCTATACAATTAGAGACTATATTGATCGTTTAAAATAAAAATAATGTTTACTTAAACAAAACAATGATATAGTATAATGAATTAGTTTACATTTGTATTGTATATTTTTTTAAAAAGACAATATGCCTGTAACAAGTAATGTACTTCAGCTTCCGGGTCAATGACCCACATCTCGATCGGGTTTTTGTCCAGTTTCCCTGATCCATTGAGCAAATGCTGGGATGGCTCCTTGTTTTGCTTCTGGACATAAATGTAACTTCATTCTGTGCACGTCTTCTAGAATTCTGTGGGAAATGCAGTTATTCAAAGTATCGTTTCCATGTTCCCCAAATAAGTTAGAATGTCTGCAATCTTCAAAACAGCTTGTCATAATGAAAATACATCTTTTATCATATTTAAAAGAACAATGTTTTGTGTTCAAGCAAAAACATTTATCGAAAAAAAGTGGAGCCATTTTTTAGAAAATTTTGAAAAATCACCTTCGGATTTTATACAAAGCACCTAAACTAAAATATCGTTTTAAAATTCACAGTCTCGAGTTGGGCCACATCGATCACGGAACATCCATTTTGGGAAAAGTGGGTATATACGGGTTAGGTGGTTGTTCATAATCGACTTGCCAGACAGAGAAAGTATGTTTCCAAAAACTACTTTTTTGGTATTAGAGACCCACGCATTATCGTGAAAATGTCGATTCAGGTTTTATTTATTTATTTATTTATTTATTTATTTACGTCAAAAAAACAGTTAAAAACTGCGTATGACGGGCTATGGGGAAAAGTGAATTGTGTGCACATTTTCAAAATTCTGTGATCCCTACACTAAATCATATACTACTTAAGTTTTGAATTTTGAAAGGGAGAAAAAAAAAACAAAAAAACTCCCATGTAATAAAATCGATTTTCAAGGATAAATAAGCAATAAATTTTGAATTTTGAAAGGGAGAAAAAAAAAAACAAAAAAACTCCCATGTAATAAAATCGATTTTCAAGGATAAATAAGCAATAAATTTTGAATTTTGAAGAGAAAAACTCCCATGTAATAAAATCTATTTTCAAGGATAAATAAGCAATAAATTTTGGCTCTTATTACTTCCTGCCGCGACAACATGGAAACGATAATTTGAATAATTGTATTTCCCACTGAATTCTAGAAGACGTGCACAGAAAATGAAGTTACATTATGTCCAGAAGCAAAACAAGGGGCCATCTCAGCATTTGCTCAATGGATCAGGGAAACTGGACGAAAACCTGATCGAGATGGGGGTCATTGACCCGGAAGCTGTAGTACAATAGTTGTTACAGGTTGTTTATACTCATTTATACAGTCCAAATGGTAAATAATGCATTATGTATCATGGTTAAAATTAATGTTACTTTTCTTGTGATGCTCAGTATAGTCTCTAATTGTATAGAAACAGTTATGCAGCAGAAACGATTTCACTTGGGATTTAAACTTTTCTATTGAATTTAATCGTTTAATGTCATCTGGCAAAGTGTTGTAAAATAATGTACATGTATTGTATGAAATAATGTACATGTATGTGAATTTTTTGTATTGAGCTGTTGATACTGTCACCTGATGAATATGATTTCTACGTCGAGTGTTATAGTAATAGACTTCGGCATTTTCTGAAAATATATTCCCGCCCTTAAGCAAGTCATTTTTTACAAAAACCACTGATTCGTAAATAAAAAGACACAGTAATGGTAGAATTCCTAGATTAATGAAGATAGGCTTACAAGAATCACGTGGGTGGGATTTGGTTATTATTCGTACAATTCGTTTTTGTAATCTAAAAGTCCGGGAGCTATAAGATGTATTTCCCCAGAATATTATGCCATATCTCAGGCGGGAATCAACATTCGCGAAGTATACACAACGAGCAGTATGAAGGCTGACTGAATTTGCAAGAATTCTGAACGCGTAGCATAATGAACTTAATTTTGTGTTCAATTCATTTAAATGGACGTTCCATTTAAGGTTTGACTGAATTGAGAGACCTAAAAATTTTGTTGCATTAACATGAGTCAATGGTACACTGTTCATTTTCAATGGAGCACAGAATTGTTTGTTTGAAATGGAAAACTGCATTAAAACCGTTTTCTTTTCGTTTACTATTAATTTGTTATTTCGGAACCAATTTGAAACATCTGATATTGTACTATTTACGGTTTCTTTATTGCAAAGGATGTTCGTATCATCCGCAAAGAGAACCGTTCTTCCGTTTCGAATCGTCGAGGGCATATCGTTTACGTAAAGTAGGAACAGAATAGGGCCTAAAATCGATCCTTCTGAGGAACTCCACATGCAACGGGCAAAGAGTCGAAAAGGTGCGTACGTAATGTTCCATCTATCCAATAAGGTATTTCGACTTTCTGAGATCGTTGTTTATGGTACGAACATAACCAATCTAGAGCAATACCTCGGATTCCATATGAAGGTAATTTTGAAAGTAAAATGTCATGATCAATGATGTCAAAAGCTTTTGAGACATCTAAAAATAATCCAATAGGTGCCTCGTTTTGATCTAATGATGAGGCGACATCTTTAAGAAAAGAAAATATAGCTGTTTCCGTTGATTTTGATTTTCTAAATTCATGTTGGCAATCTGAAAGCGCGTCGTGTTTAGTGAGAAAGGTTTCCATTCGTACGTAAAAAAGTCTCTCTAATATTTTTGAAAAAACTGATAGAAGAGAGATGGGCCGATAATTTTGAATTTCATTTTTGTTGCCTTTTTTGAAGAGCGGCTTAATTTTAGCTGTTTTGAAAATATCTGAAACGTTCCAGTGCATAAAGATGCATTAAATATGTGAGTTAACGGGTGTATAATGGCATACGCACAAGTCTTTAACAAAGAATCTGGGAATTCATCTAAACCGGACGAATATTTATTTTTTAGTTTACCGATTATTTTGAGAATTTCATAGGAAGAAGTTTCGGAAACGTACATGGTGTCTAAAATTTTGGGTGCACTGTCTGTTTTTGAATTTTGTGGCTGAAGACCCTTAGTGAGATCGGCAGCAATTCTCGAAAAGTATTGGTTAAAGAGACTAGCCACTGTTGCCGGATCGTTTACATTTATATCGTTATATTTTAAACCAACATTCTCTACGGGTTTTCTAGTTGATTTGGTAGTATTTTTTATTATATTCCACATTGCTTTTGTTTTATTATTTGAGTTCAAAATATCCTGATCGTTTTTCATGATTTTTGCCTGCCTTATGACTTTTCGTAACAATGTTTTGTATTTTTTAAAGTAGATAAAGAAATCTTGAGATACGTCATGACGTTTAGAAATGAAAGAAAGAATTCGCTTGTTTTTACAAGATGTCCTAATTCCTTGTGTTATCCAAGAATTGCTTTTCCATGAAATATTTAATTTTCGTTTTTGAAGAGGAAAGCAAGTGTTAAAATGAATTGAAAGAGTTGAAAAAAAGAATTATATTTCTCGTTTGTATCAACAGTATTATAAACCGCTTCCCATGACTCCTGCATCAAGTAGTCTATGAATAATTTAATTTTACTTTTAGTAAACAATCTAGTCATACGTGTATTATTTATTGTGTCAGTGATCGCATTTCTTATAATGGTAAGAATTTGTGCACCGTGGTCACTGTATCCTAAATCTTTTGTTTCAACTTCATATCGAGTAGTAGTTTTGTTAATTATAATTTGATCAATTGCCTTCATCGAATTTTGTGTGATTCGTGTAGGTACATTAATTGTAATGTCTAAATTGAAGGAATTAATTAAATTGAGAAACTTGAGAAATTGAGAAATTGAGAAACTTTTATGAAGCATTTCATACCTTATCTCTATCACGTACGCGTAAAAGTAAAAATAACTGTAAGTTTGGTACGTCCCACCTGGAGAGCGATTGAGAGAGAAAGAGAACGAGAGAGAGAGGGAGAGAGAGAACGATGTACAAAATATCTAAGAATATACAAATATCAATTGAAGTACATGACATTGCAGAAATACATAACATTGCGCGTATCCACTGAATTCTGGTACTAATGCCACACTGCCCACATCACAACTGACGTCATGTGACAGGTCGACTTTAAGGAAGAGACCCCATTCAATATTTGCTATTCACAGGTTAGCTATACAACAGCAACATTTTTTATCCTCTTGTAAGTAAATAACTGTTGTGCTGTGTCACTATATATATAATTGCAGTAATCGTGAAAACTTTTGTTAAAAATATTTAATTGACTGTTGGTGATGGTGATGAGTCTATTTATTCAAAGTAAATAAACTGAGTTCTGCAGAACTTCGTTTTCCGCCCAGCTACAAGCTCTGACGATGATCGCTACGCGATCGAAAAGATCTTCAGCACAAATAGATAACTGATACCAGACAACCTCAGTTTATTTACTTTACTTTGATTTAATTGATTGTTGTGTTATACGAGAGTATTTTATTTGTTGTACATGGGCAGCGCGCGTGTAACATTTTGGAAAAAACATTGTCATTTTTCGGCAGACATTTTGATGCTGCTGGCCACCAGTTTTGTACTAAATTTAAAACACTGTGTAAAACTGCACCAATCCTTAAACAGATTAATATGAGAAATGGTATTCGGACGTGATGTAGAGAAGGTACTTCCTGGATACTTTTTCGAAGCATTTTGAATATTTTTCTTTGTGTGTTCGCCTCTCTCTTTTAGGGGAGGAATGATAATTATGTTGAACCTGAAAGTTATTTGATCATTCTGTCTAAATAAAATGTGTCTCCTGTACTTGAATCTTAATCACTCTTTAATCAACAGAAATTGTTTGCAAGCACATATGAACCACTGTAAATATTGTCGAGGTCTTCAAGCTCCTTCTCTGAACACGAGTTGGAAATGAAGCGGAGGCGCGCCGTCGATTCAGTGCTGCCTTATCCGAACGCAATCAGCCCCAGGCGAGACAGCCAATCTTTCTCGGGCGAATTTCGGTAGTTAGCGAGCGAAAGAAAAGGGAGGACTAGAAGAAAGGCCAGGAGACGGATTTGTTAGGAAGAAGCTCATGTCCGCGTAAAATACGAATGAAAAATGAATCATATCTCAGATTTATACATTATTAACACGCAGCTGGATTTCCCTCGAGATTTCAAGCTCTTCTTGGTTTCATTTAGAACAAAATATCTGCTAGGCGGGCGGGAGGGGGCGGACGGTGGCGCGGTTTCTGTCACTTCTTCTCTTCTTTCCTTTTCTTTCCCGCCTCCGCCGTCGCTCTCGTCTCCCCTGTACGCATGACCAATGTGAAAGGAGTGACTTCCTTACAGCTAATCCTGGTAAAACTGTTATGAATACGGGGGTCAGGAAAGAGATGAAATAAATAAACAGCCACGTGTTCGAGCTGTAACAATATTTACGTGACGCTACGGTCAAATAAAAACGTACTTGTGCTTGGCACGAGAGAATCGCGATACAAGCGTGGGCAGGCAGGCTGTGATAGCTGTAGGGGTGGCGGCGGCGCGGGCGGCGCGGGCGGCGCGGGCGGTGCGGCGGCTGAACCAAGAGAATCGGGGAGTGGCGGCTGAGGCTGTAGATGTGCCGAACATGGGCGGGGCGCGGCGGCATGGACGCGTCTCTAGTCGCTTGGGGAAGTAAATGAGGACGTTTGTGGCGGGAGGAAGGGCGTCCGAGGCCAGAAGGCGAAGAGGAGGGGAAAGGGTAGCATAGCAAATGGGGTGAGGTTGTGGCAATGGAGTCCAGTTCCAAAGTTGCTACAATGGTCATTTAGAGATGCATAGTTTCGTTGTGACATGTGCGGGCAGGTGGGTGAATGAGAGTAAGGAAAGTTTGGGAGAGAAGAGGAAAGGAGAAGTAGAGGTATGGAGGTAACAGAAAGAGAGAGAGGAGCACACCATTCAGTCACTATGGATTAGAAGATATAGTGATGTCTTTCCACCGGGTGGGAGCAGTGTGTGTGTGTGTGTGTGTGTGTGTGTGTGTGTGTGTGTGTGTGTGTGTGTGTGTGTGTGTGTGTGTGTGTGTGTAAGAGAGAGAGAGGGGGGAGGGAGATGGTCAAAGTAGAACTGGTAGTGGTGGAGAAGTTGGAAGAGATGGTAGTATTGGCGCTGGTTGTGATGTTGGTGGTTGCATTGCTGGTTGTAGTGCTGATAGTATATGTGTTGGTAGAGATAGTTGTGGAAATGGTGGTGGTGGTGGTTATGGTACTGCTTTGAAGTTGGTAATGAAGGTACTGATGGTGCTGGTGGTGTGAGGTAGTGAAGGCACAGATGCAAGTAGTTGTGGTGGTAGTGATAGTGGTGGTAGTAGTAGTGGTAGTGATGGTGGTGGTCCTGGTGTTAAAGCAGGGCAAAGAGGACTCGGAGAGGGAGAAGGAGCGCGACGGGGTAGGACGGCGCGCGTGGTAGGCATGGGTCGCTGTGCGCTCACGGGGGTTGCTTTTGCACGGGGAGATGCCCGGATGCACGGAGCCCGGGACCAGGAGCACGGCGACGGTGGAGGCGGCGGGGATGGAAGCGGCAGTGCCGGCTGCGGCCAGATGCGAGGCGGGCGCACCCATTGAAATGAAAGCCGCCGTTCCCATTGGATTGTGGCGATCAATGGCGATGTTCATTGCTTTCAACAGTACGTCAAGCCGGCCGAGTTCGCCTGACGGGCAGCTGGCAGGCCTATGTTTACCGCAAATGCACACCTTCGCGCACATGCGGAATAATGGTACATGTCACTCCGCCTCCATCCCGGCAGCGCCCGTCGCTTCCCCACGCGTGTGCCTGGTCGGTGGCGGCGCGGGGCGGCGGCGGCGCGTGTGCGGGTGGTGGTGAAAAATATGAAATATACAAACCAGAATTCAATACATTCACCAATTAACACATCTCAAGAGTCATCCTATACTTGGGAGTCTCCGTCGATTTGGCATTTCAGTCTCTCGCGTACTACAGCCATTACTCTTCATCATTGTTGTGTGACAATCACCACCTATTGGTACTCGCCACAATGACAGTAATTGTAGATGTCGTTAATTCCGAAACTTTCAAAATTTTGCAAGTTTTTCTATACTTTTATTCTCTCATAGGTCAATTAAACAATATTTATAATTTCAGCTTACTTGCATAGTGTTTTGTAATGCGGAATTTCAGTAAGACGCGCATGAAAATAGGGGCAGCGTTATTCACAGTGCATGGGGTATTTTGTTACCTCGCCAACCAAAAATCTTTATGAAGAATTTCCTTCATCATCAATTTCACCATTTCCGCTCAAACCATTGAAATGAATACTTCAATAATGAAAGTTGCAGTTTGTTATGTGTGAATAATTTCTATTTAAAAATCCGCTTAAAATATATCCAGGAGAAATCTGCCCGAATTCGTTTACGTAATTTTAACCAATTATTTTCCCTTTTCACAAGAATAATACTTTTATAGTCCGCTCCGGTTATAGTGAACCTCAGGAGACCAGTTTCTTTGATTCATCATATCCGAGGTCCAATTTAACAGAAAGTGCCAAAATAAAATAGTTTCTCCACCATGGCTCATTTTTCTTTTTTTCTTTTTCAGAGCTTGAGAGGAATACACTAACAGCGAATTTTAATTCCAATATATTTTTTAACTTTAAAAATATGTTTATTAAGATTTCTAGTGAATACATTTTTACAAAATTTTCCTGATCCTTCTCTGGAGTCCTTCACACTTGATTTTAATTCATGTTTAGACCCAAATTTTCTTAGTGATGCCTTAATGTCCTTGAACGCATCTTACACTGTGGTTTTCTTCATTTGACTCAGGTTGGTCTTCACACTCGGTTTTTCTTTCGTTCTAGAGGACTCTTTAACTGCATTTACAATGTCCTGGGATTTAGCTGGTTTTCATCTGGCTGTCCGCGTCGAGCATGCTCGATGGAATTGCCTTGTAAGAGTCGAAACAATTTCCTCAGTGGCACGGTCCCTCAATCCCTTTCATTCGCCGTAAATGCTACGAAAATAACTCACGAGCCCGCCCGCTTGCAAACCCTTTGATTATTGGAATTCGCTCTCCTGAGGCTAGGTTTGTTTTCGTGGAAGTTGTATTTATGTTCACTATCGGCGATGTAGTTCACTATGGCCGAATTATCTTATGTTTATTTGTAAAGTGTATAGATCGGAACCAATGACTCTGGTTCACTATAACCGAAAGTTCATTATATGAGAGTTCAGTACATCCATAATCGACCTATTCTGGTTTATTATCTACTACTTTTTCTCACATTTATTAATAAGTTTCATTTCTTCCCCATACGACTCACATAGTTTTAACTGTTTTTTTACGTTGAATAAATAATTCTATATTACACTACTACAATTCCTAAAATTCATGTAATATAGTGTTTTGTACCACAGAATTTTCGCGTTCGATATCTTTCAAAAACATTCTCTTCCTTTCCGTGTATTTTCTAACACCGTATTCCACGTGTCAATCGACCATTCGTATTGTCAGACATCTCATACCACCGCCCAAGTGTCATCATCTTTCCCCTTTCGTGCTGCCTTCCATTCTGCCGTTCGTTGCTATTGTCTTCGTCATCGACCTGCGCTTGCTCCACAGCCGTCGCCTCCGCCCGCCCGCTCGCTCCTGAGGGGCGTGGCTCCGGGTAGAATGTCGGGCGGGCTGCGCACGTGGCACGGCAGCCTCCACCCGTTAAACGCTTCCTACTGCATTCCTTGTCTTAGCCTTTTTATTTAATGTCAAAAGCAATCAATACGATGAGACGTTTGTAGACGGGGGAGAGAGGAAAAGAAAACGTAGAATCCAGAAGAAAGCAAAGTACCTTCCCAGCATATGCTCAACGCTTCGTGGGGAACTGAATCAAAAATTCGTTCGAAGTGCTCACAGACGCAAAAGGATGTTACGATAGTTGCAATGTTTATTAGAATTATTACACAACGTGAAAAAATTATTAATGTATCAATTTCTCAATTATAAAATGAATGAAATGTGTTATGATACTAGTTTTGATGATTTTTATGGTAAGTTTTCTACAACACAGACTAGCTTTGGAGTTACAGACATCGATTTTATAGGTCTATGAATGTTTTAGAAAAAATAAAATAACTTTCATTTAGCAAAAAAAATATTTTTGAAAATAATTAATGGATAATTATTGCTTAAGAAATAATATTTGTCTAGGGATAAAAATTACGTATTATATAAAAAAATAAGTTTTCTTTAAAATTTAAAATGTTCATTACATTCAGTTCTGTTTTGCACAGTGTCCAAAGGCAATATGTAAGAGATTGTGAGTATGATCCAAATGACAATTGCTGTGACGTTCGTATGAATGCACGTGATTTTAAATAACTGAATAGTTTTAATTTCGATTCACTCATGAAAATATTTGCAGCACCATTAAGTACTAGTTACTATTCCTAATATCCAAAGAAATGGTGCAGAAATAAATATTAAAATTTTATCTTCTTTGGAATGTAATAACATTTAAAAATGTAATTTATAATTTTATATATATTTATATAATATTTTAATACAATCTAGGAATACATATAGTATATGAATATTATTTGAAAATAGTCTAAAATCAGAACACTTCCAAAAGATTTGATGATTTAATTATCTACAGTTCCATCTATTAGTTCCATCTTTTTGTTTTCAGTACAGCAGTGCAGCTCTAAACTACTGCCACTACTGCTAATATAGCTCACGGAGTGTATCGCTATTCTTCATAATCGTTGAAGATTATGAAGAATACGGCTGTCAATATCATGTAATGAAATTATAACATGAACTCAGGTAAATATACCACACCCCACACAGGTGAATTAAGAGATACAATAATTTTGGGACGAGTCCAAATTACCAATACGAGTACAATATTTTTACTACATGCTTTCCCATCAGCAGGTGCGAGGGCTACATACATGTTTTTGCAAATTGACAATCTCTCAGATACACTGAGCAGATTGAAATAAAATAAGATAGCACATGAATTAAATTCACTTCAGCCAAATATTTATAGCCGTGTCCTGAATATACGTATTTTTACTGTTTCACGGGCGTTTATCGGCCGTTGTCTTTCTCCAAGCTTCTCCGTCGGCGCGGCGCCGTCCAGCGCTTTCCGCTCAGTCGGCCGGTCTGTCGCGCGCCATCAGCGTCCCCTCCTCGCCCCCTCCACCCCCGCCCCCGCCTCCGCCCCCGCCCCCGCCCTCTGCCCTACTTCGCGCGACGCGGCCGGGGGAGGGAGGGCAGCACACGCAAATGTTTGCGCGACGCCGACCGAAGCCTCGCGAAGCGGAGAGGCGCGGGCGTCCTCCGCGGGGACGAGGAAGGGGCGGTGGCAAGGACACAGGGGATGGAGGGGCGACGAAAGGGTTGGGGGCGGGGAGAGAGGCGATGGAGGGGGATGAAAGGGATGGAGTCGGTGAACAGAGGGTTGGAGAGAGGCGAAAAGGGTGGGGGTGGGGCGGAAGCGGGGACAGAGGGGGCGGGGGAGGAAGAAGGGTGGAGGCGGCGGTGGAGGTGGGGATCGAGGGGGACGAAAGGGGCGGAGTCGGGTAGGGGAACTGCCGTCGACCACCGGCAGCTGGGGTGGCGAACGGAGCAGCGGGAACGGCGGCGTGGCCGGGGGCGGGGCCGCGGGCGGGGCCGGGGGCGGGGGGGAGGAGCTGCTCTTTGCGCGATTAGTTCCGGGTGCGGCGGCCGCGTGGCGAGGCCGCCAGGTTGTGACGTGTGCCGTTATCGGAAAGACTATTTCCCAGCCTTCTTTGAAGTGCCATTGTGGGCCTCGTCGCACTGTGGGGCAGTGCGAAAGCCAGGGCGCGGTCCGCGATGCTGTTGCCTCTCCAATCGCCCCTCGCCCCGCACCCCACGCTCGCGCCCGCCATTTTTCTCAAACAATCAACGAGCGCGGCGGATTACTTTCCAGAAGTACGGCTCACACGTAGGATCCTGCGGCGATGGAAATCGGATCGATTATTCACTTCAAGTGGTTAATTTTTACAAGCTTTGCGATAGGTGACTTTGAATGGTTTCTCATTAGTTGAAACTAACGTTAATTCTTATTCGATATACAATAATTAACTTAGAAATTACTTTTTAGAGTATCTATTAACAATTATATTCAACATGTTTGCCTAGGATTATACTGCGCAGGTTAAATCATTCTCATGTATTATAATGCTTCTTACACATGAAAAGAAAATAACATAATTTTCTGTCTTTGACTTCAAACATCGTGTGTCAAATACGTTTATGGCTCGTTCTTAAACAATATTCTCCGGGGATCAATCATGTAAAAAATAAGCCGCAAGCATGTGGAACTTTAAATAAAAAAGGAGCTTTCTCGCCATCTCCTTCAACAACCAACTATGTTTGGTGTAGTTACAGAATTACGCATTTAGGACCAAATTTTAGCCAACTACAATTTTCCATTTTATTTTATCTTTCTAATTACACTAAATTTTATTT
>BLKR01005262.1:0-84879 GCA_011170035.1 Teleogryllus occipitalis
GTTTTAAAAAACTCTGATAGATAAGCATGTACTCGGCTTCTGACGGCAGGTTTTTCTCCCTTTAGGAGTTTTTTCCTCAGACGTACCATATGGTATCTTTTCCGTGGCTTTGATGCGATGGAGAGACCATTTGAGGTGAATAACAGAATTCGAAAGGTTAGAACGCGGTAAAATGTAGGTATTATAATTGCTTAAAGGCCTTCGTCCTAGTCACATAGCATCAAGTTTTCTAATTTGTCTGTAATAATTACCTATTAAATAAATAAATAATATTTAGTAACATTTTATTGCGGCGGCATTCAACATTTTTCGTGTATCTTATATATTTAAGCTCTAAAGAGAACGATATTGATATCCCCTCTAATCGACTCCTAGTGAATGGTTGATGTAGTGAACTAGTGAACAAGTGATGTAGCAAACAATAAAATAAAATAAAATAAAATAAAATAAAACTAGCGTACCCCTTGCGACAACTCTCGCATGTTCAACCCCACCCACTTTCCTATTTTTTCATTTCCATATTAAGCCTGTTATCTTTTTCTTCAGGACCCTGTTATCCTCCGTCACTTGTTCTATACGTCTCCTTGTAATTGGTAACAATAAAATACACCCTTGTCAATACAAACTATTTTTATTTAACGTTATTATCGGGCAGAGAGATACACTCATGTATTTCAGTCGCGTAGAATATCAAGTATTTAGTTTAATTTCAGTTGCAGGTTCTACAAGATCTGAACAGATGGGGTAAAATCGAGAAGTGTTGAACCGGCAAGAAAATGTAATAGAATGTTCAATATCTCATCCTGTAGAATACAGTGTGAGGAAAGTTTCTTTAAGGTTTTTGGCCTCAGTATTTTAGGTTTAAGGCTCTAAAATGCTTCGTTGAAGGGTTATTTAACGATATAGATAAAAAATCCAGCCGAATGTTGCGTGTTGCATTTTACAAGAATGTTTAGATCTCTTTTTTAAACAAATCCTTCATATTTTTAAAGTCAAAGTGCGATTTATCACATCTCCGTGAAATCCTCTTCCTTTAGAGACCTTATTTATTTGGTTGCGTGTGAGAGCCACAAAAAGTACGTATACTACTGAAATAATATAGGAGACGATAAAAAATAAAAATAAGAGAAAGAAAAATTAGGTGTGACTGCCACTATACATTGACTAGGTCGCAGCTTTCCTTTATTAATACAAACCTACGAAATTAGCGGCGTTTGACATGCACGGCTAGAATTGAAACGGGAAGATGGCGCCATGGCGTCTTGTGAATACCGCAAGAAGTTCGCGGGAAATGGAAGCACAGTTGGTTTTGCTTCGAGAGCATCGTGTTATGTGATCATTAAAATGATTGTTTGTGTCCATCAATTGTAAGTGTTCAATGTACATTCTTATATATCATTCTTGTGATATATACAGGAAAGGGAAGTTTCTGATTATTATTTGGAAATTGTATTTCATACATTTTGTATTTAATGTCAGTGCTGACATTAAAAATTTCAGTCTTTACATTAAGGTAAGGTAGATAGCAGGTTTTGCTATTATAAACTAAAGCAATATCCATGCATATATGTGTAAAGATCTTTATACATATAAAATATTTGCGTATTCATAGATATGTTGTATTTTGTCGTATCTCTTTTACAGCTTTTCCTTCCGTGTGTTGTAATCGCACGGGTTCAGCTAGTACTCGTATTATTGTAACTGGCATAAAATTTAATGCTTAGTTATTTACTTGTATTTGAAATAAATTGCGACATTCGACATTATTCGTGCGTCCTTCTGTTACTGTAATTCGCATAAAGTTTAACGCGTTGTTATTTACTCGCCGTATTTGGAATAAATTGCGTCAGCTTCTAGTGTCCGTTAGCCTACTGTGCGTGTTCGTTTGTTGAAGAGTCTCTGCGAAACTCTGAATTGGAAGTTTATTTATTCATGGAGCGACGGAGGGATATCTCCACCAGACGTTCGCCCGTGCGGGGGGGGGGGGGCTCTTTCTCGTCCATAACTCCGTCCATTATGAGGATCGTCGGCTTCAGGCATTGTGTGGGGATATTCGCAAGTGGAGAAGTCTGAGGTAAGCTTTTGGTAAGAGATTCTCCAAGTCTTTTTGTCGGTGAACTGAACGGTGAAGTGGTTTCGTTATAGTGGTTATTTAAAAAGTTGATGTGACAATAAAAATGTTAGAATCAAACAAACAAATAATGAATGTGAACACGACGGAATGTTGGTTACGTAAATGAAACCAAATTATGTAAATGATTTACTTGTAGGAAATCATATAAGCAGAGATATCTTTAGATTTGTGACTTCTGTGAATATTATAAATATTATAAAGATATTAGTATTGATACTTGTGTGAATACTCAAATCTTCGTGAAAATACAAATTGGTATTATCATAGGGTACGTACTTTTTCTTCTATGCGTAAGACCATTTTCGAAAAATCTTGCTTTCATGAACTGAAATGATATTGTAATTAGTATTCACGGTTAATGATTTACATGATGTACTGTACTTAATTTTTTTGTGTTAATATTTTGCGGAGAAACAAAATATTGGTCGACTTAAATCCAGTACATACACTTGTAGAAATTCATCTGCAAATCTAAAGTATCTCCGGACACGCAAGCTGGTACAATAACGCATTAATCTATAACTGTGTTTTTACACCGCCACTGTCATATCCCCAATATTTTCTTTGTATAAATTCAAACGCAATATTTTGTTTGCCGCAAAGTGCCTGCTATCCAATGGCCTGAGACTGATATACGTGAAGATCAACAAGTGTAATTATTTGAGCGCATTTCGGATTTACGGACTACCCGTTCATTTCAACTACAAGCTCAGGTCTATGTCATAGAAAAGTCCGAGCAAAAATATAAATGAGGTATGCTATGTTTGTAGTATAAGTAATTTATTTGATGGTTTTATCATAATAAATATTTTGCTTGAACTGTCAAAATAAGGAAAAAACAACACCTATTTTCATGTTTCAATTAAATACAGTAAAAATACTAATCAAGATGCAACTATCATATAACTTTATGTCTGCTCCGTAGATGATCACCAGAAAATGCGTTTATATTCCAGTGTTTGTGAGCAAATTCATACATAGCTACAGGATAAAAAAGTAGTACCAACGACAAAATTAGTATTCAAAGGTGAATTTAAAAATATTTGAACATGCTTTGCTGTCACGTTTAATTGAGCAACTATTTTAGAAGCAAATACATTTAGTTAATGTAAAGTTTAGTAACGAGAACGCGATAATTATGAATGCATCGTTCAATATTAAAAAAAGTTTCGTTACGCAATGACCCCATCAACACCGATAAAATTTTACTTCACTTCCACCGCAAACAACGTCAACACCACACATCGACAGCTTCGCCAGAACCGCACGGCCGTCTAGAATTGCACTCTCCATCCCCACCACTAAAACAATAATCCCCATCAGATTCCACCATCGAAGGGCTCTGGATGGCGACATTGGAGACGTGTCCCCGCGCACCCTCCACCTAACCCATGGCGCTGGGAGGACGGCCCGTGACTAACACCGGCGGACACTCCGTGGCTCGCGTTACAATGCCCGCGCCGCGCCGCCGGGCACGCCCCCACAGGCCCAGCCCGGCGCGTGGGCGTAACTTCGTAACCCCACGTCACGCTGGAAATCCCACGCATATTTATTGTAACGCCGACGGCTTTTACATACATCGCCATACCTCCGCCTCCCGCCGACGCCGCTTTTGATTCGATAAATAATAGCATCATAGGCTTACATAAACATTTATAATGGCAACATTGAGTAACAGCCAGATAGCGGTATAATGTATTCTGTGAATCGTTGCCACGCGGGAGAGGATGGGCGTTCGGGGGGCGGGGCAGTGAAATGCACAGCGAGAAAGTACATTTTATGCGTTTATGAATCTCATCAAACCATTGGTTTGTTAATGGATAAGGTGGCTTTTGATGTATGCGTGTGGGACCCGCTATTTCCTACGCTCCACTCGCAACGGGTAGCCGAAAATGGGGTTTGCTCTGGAAATAGTTTAGAAGAGCCCATAAATGCGGTTTGTTCACGCTTTAAATATGATGCAGTAGCGGGATCGAATAAATGGTGCGTTTTGATACGGCAGAGATTGCATTATGCTTCGGCAGACGAAAAGGATGAATTAAGTTCCCCGCAAAATGGGGGCCGATGTGTTAACGTTCTGTTTAGTAGCTGTAGCGGGAAGTGATAAAGTAGTTTGAGTAGAAAATACAATAAAATTTACGGCTTAATTTTTAAAAAAATGTTTGTCAACAAGTACTTTTACAAATGTACGGGCTTTGGAAGACTTTGTAATAAAATGCCGTTGAAATATAAATATCAAATTGTTTTATTGTTCAAAATTGGGAATATTTTGTCCGAGTGGTTAATCAGGTTTATATTTACGCACGTGTGTCTTAAGACTCACAATCTATATATTTTTAATATTTTTTTTACCATAATACATTCTCCCTCTTCTTTCGGATAGCAAATAAAACAGAACTGCCTTTTCGTTCGTGAAGAAAACAATTGCTTTGTTTCTCAATCCCAAGTATCTTGTGTTGAATCCCCTATTCAATTACAATTCTTCATTCTGCAAAACGGATCACTGCTGTGACAACGTAATTATCGTTCCATTTTTCTCCCACTTGAGTTGCAAAAGCCATTTGCGGTCTAGCGTTCCACCCCATTCTCTCAGTTCTCGTAAGAATGTTTCATCAAGCCATTGTTAAAAGCCATGCATTTCTCTTCTCTATAGGGAGAGAACCGTTCTGCGCGATCCGATATGCGGTCAATACGGCACGCCCGAACAAAACGAGGCGCACGCACTTTATATCCAGAAATTTCCTGTAAACCCTATCGTTTCCTCCATTATATTCTACACGAAACGGTCCAGCCTTCTTTTTTTTTTCGCTGCCGCCGGGCGGGCGGGCAGAAACAAACGAAGCGGGAAGCGTTATCGATGCATCGAAATCGAATAGATCCCACGACGCGGCGTGGAGACAGTTCAAAACAAGAGACGGCCGACCGGAGCGGGGCGGCGGTTGGGGGTGGCTGGGCAATCGGGGGTGTGGTGGGGTGGGGGGTGGGGGTGCGGGACGGAAAGGGCCATGCGGAAGCAGGCGAGTCCTTGAGGGCTCGTATTTCACGGGCGTAATCTGGTGCAGACACGCGCGCTCTCGCGGTCGCCGCACAATTGCTGGGGAAATTACGACTTTTGTCCGCGGGAGGGCGGGAGGGGGCGGGAGGCTGGTGGAGCGGCAAGCGCGCCATCTTCCATATCTATATCGCCATTGTGCAGCTCCGCGACGCGTCGCCGCCCAGACAGTGTGCTGGGTTCGGAGCCGCCGTGTGGAGAGGTCTATATTACCCCAGGAATAAGGTTTGCTGCTGACATTTGTTTGCGTAATTATAGGCAATTTCACGCTGTACGGTGATACAAAGGTAGTGCGAATACCAACCATTGTAACAATACTTTTCGACATACTGTTAAAACCTATTTATGAAAAATAAAAATAAAACCTCTCAGAATATCGTATCTCCAATCCGAAAGAAAACAAATACTTCCAGTAATCGAATATTTTAACATAATGTGATTGAAATTTGAAAACACATAGGGCCAATTACATAATTTAAAAGAATGTTTAAGTAAGTTTGGATGATATTAGTGTATTAAGTAGATATTCATTTAAAAATAATTTTGTATGATTTAATAACTTAACATGGAGGGCAAGTGTTACATTGCAGAGCAGTTCAAGTTCTGTATATCCAATACAACACTACTGCAGAGAAAAGTCTGAGACAATCATCAGCATTCATTCTTTGATGTGTTGCGAGTAAAAACTTCTTGAGATCTTTTAATTGTTGATATTCCCAAATACATTACATGCAAGTACCCTTACATGCGAGAAATGTGTGCCCGAGGGAAGGGTACAAAATATACCGCTTAGAGACTAAGTAATAACCAGAGAAACAAATATGGAGATGTATATGAAACAAAGAAAAAGTGAAGTTTTGTAAGTAAAAAGTAGCGAAATTACTTCTTGCGAATATTAGAGTATTTAATCAATTGCAAGGAAATCAATTTGGAAATCGGGTAACATTTTTTCTTGGTTATATCTATTAAAAGTGATATTATTTGCATATTCTAGTATTTAAGGGAATAGGTCATTACTAAGATGAGACACAACTCCATCAAAATTCGTTATATTTTTGAATAGCAGATGACTTCCTGAATCTGGTGTGTCTTATCTTGTTACTTCTCCAAGCCCTTCATATAAATTCTTATTTTTTTAAAGTTTATTGTCTAAAAATTTACGACATTGTATTGTCTAAAAAAATAATTTGGATGACAATAAAGGAACTAAATTATTGGAAAATTAATGTTAAGTGCTACATCTCTGTGGTTGTGTAAGTTTTTTAAAAGAAAACTTTTTCGGAAGCTTTACCCAATAGAAAATATTTTAGAATTTTAGAAAATATTTCTGTATTACTCATATTTTATTCTCTGAATGATATACTTATTTGAACCAATAATTAGCTCTGTGAGGAAGCCAGTACATATACATAATAACGTGAATAACAAGCATAGCTCTTTTTAATGAAAAGGTTAATGCGCTGTAACTAAACAGTAACGTATGATTTTGAATAATAATGAGATTTGAAAACCAACGTTATCACGGCAGCTTTTAAACCTCAAATTATTTTATTTCAATAGCTCATCTCCTCGATTCATTGAACCACATGTTTCTGGCTGCAAAAATGGAAAAGCGTACCTGATATGGAATTTAATTCGTTATTTTTGTCGATGTCAAAAACGCACAAATTGAAAGTTTAAACAAATGCGCATACATGCAATGTAAACATTCGTGGAAATATTAATTTAATTTTGTAATCTAAAAACAAAATTTAAGCGGTGTTCATCTCTATTAGAAATGTTAATCCTCACATTTTAAAATAGAAATGCTAAGATTGAGGCCAGGAAAATATCTTCTTAGGAATACTTTTTATCCACCTTTTTTTTAAACCCTAGATTACAAAGATATCGTCTGTAAGACGACGCAACTAGTGTCGAAAGCTGCACCCACCCCCTTCTCCTTTCTCAGTTTCTGAAACTCTGTGTACCTTCATTGTGTGACTAGCCAGTGAAATACACTTACCATTGTGCGCGTGCCTATTTCCGGTGTATTCCATTTTAACATGCGCCGTCCAGTAGACTACGCCTTTCTAATTACGTCAGTTTTTTGGTGCTGTATTACCTAATATTGTAAATAATGAGTACAAACTCCTAATCTTGGAGCATTTAAGTTTAGTTCTGAACACTGAGCAATCATAACGGAACGATGATATATAGCGACAGTGTGATAAAGATCGCATCATGAGGTACTTCAACGGACGCTTCTCCTCGGTCATGAGTGGAAAGCCTTGAATAAGTGTCTGCAATGAGTTAAGTCATTTAAGTGTACGTATAAAAACCTTTAAAATGTATTTTATAACTCTATATTATACATGTTCACTTCTTTAAATTTAGAGTTTCATTGTAAAAATTAGTTTTTTTAATATTTTTACCCAAAGTAGTCTATCAGACTACGCGTTTGGAATAATGCTTGGTACAGGTCGCATTTGTAATCTAAGGTTAACACCTCACCGGCTTTTAAGGCTTGTCCCACAAATGTCAAAAGTGCACTCCATGTTATAATATAAATACAATTTATTGACATTCTAGGATTGTTGAATTATTCAATCGATTGTTTATAAAATACTATGTAGGAATTTTTCATTTTATTTTAATAAAATGTTAAGATAAACATTTAATTGCTACGCAAAACTGTTAATAAGGACATAACTAATAATGATTTAAATATTCGCAAATAAATGAAATCAAATAATATGGAAACAATGGGAACCGCAATTTTCAAACGAATTCTGAAGTCTTGTCAAAACATGGAAATACCATCCAAGCATCGATACGTGCAGGTGTTCTTATAAAACTTACGTTTCTTTGGGTAGGTCTGAATTGCGAAGAATGTAATTCTGGATTACATCCTTCACAACATTATTGCCTTCTTGCCTGTTGTCTGTTACCGAAAGATTCATATAGGATGTGGTTCTGGCGCCATCAATCACCAAGTACTCGAATGCACAACTCTCTCGCAGTCGCCACTTCGTTCTCGAGGCTAGTCACTTCTACGTAGCACTTCCACAACTCGCCACTTCTCTTCTATCTCTGCCTCGAACTCCATTTTAACTGCCTTCTCTCTCACACTGCACTTCTGTTTCCTCTCGGCGGGGCGCCGTTTTTATTTCCTTGACATCTGCAACTCTTCACCCGCAGTCATAACACTTCCTACGCAAGGTAACAATGTATTATATTTTAGGAAATTACTGTTCATATTAAGAACATACGAGTACTTCGGAAATACAAAACTTTTCTCATTTCAAATTATGCTCTACAGATCTAAAACTAAAATGAATGAAGAGTTGAAATCTACAATTTCTGAAAATTATTCATGAATTTTCAAAAATAAGAGAGCAAAATGACAAATCGGAGTGTTTTTCCTTTTTTCTAGTCTTTTAAAAATTAAGAATTTTTTTATTGAAAAATAAACATGTGCCCGAAGAGAGTATTTTAATTCCAATAATTTTCATGATTAATAATAATAAATAATTTTCCAAAGTAACTGAAATAATAAAACAATAGAAAAATTAGCATTATGAGAAAATCATCTCTGAAGAAATAATAAGGTTCGACGTCTGCAGTAATAATAATATAATATGAAAACAAATAGAATTTTTAATTCATTTTTCAAAGATTTTTTCACTTCTAGAAAGTGTGTGATGAAGTTAGACAGTGTTAGATATATGATGTCTAGAAAGTGTGTGACCAGTTCTGGCATTGAGGAAAAAACTTTGAGGAAGAACAAATTTTGAGGATAATGTTGATTATCCTCAGAGACTCGAGGAATAACCGCGGTGTGAGAGCAAGATCAAACGAAAAATGGAAAACATAGGAAGAAATATTCAAAAGCAAGTGATACTCCAAAGGTGAGATAAATAAGAAGGAAGAGGGTTATAGCGCCTGACAGATAACGACAGGAGAAAAGGCAGATATAGATAAGAGGAAAAGTCAGGTGGCTACTAAAATATACACAGATAGCGACAGAAGTATAGACATATAGCGACAGAAGTATAGACATATAGCGACAGAAGTATAGACAGATTGCGACAGAAGTATAGACAGATTGCGACAGAAGTATAGACAGATTGGGACAGAAGTATAGACAGAAAACGACAGAGAAAGCCAGAATGTCAGAAGACGATAGTGATAGAGACAGAGGTACTGCCTACCTACCTTGCGATTAGTAGTCCTTGGTATAGCTGGCGGGGCGCTTGCACAAAGTGCCTCTGCCTCGGGACTCGTCGAAGGTATGGCCCTACCAACCTTGAGATCTGTAGTTTTTGGTGTATGTGGCGGAACGCCTGCACAAGGGGTGTCGTTGGAACTTGTCGAAAGCAGAATCCTACCTACCTTGCGATCAATAGCCTTTGGTGTTGCTGGCGGGCACATTCTCAAGGTGCGTCTGTGGAACTCATCGAAGCCAATCTACCATGCGATCAGTAGTCCTTCATGTAGCTGGCGGGGCGCTTGCTCAAGGTGCGCCAGTGGAACGCGTCAAAGGCACAGACCTTCCTACCTCGCGATCAGTAGTCCTTCATGTAGCTGGCGGGGCGCTTGCTCAAGGTGCGCCGGTGGAACTCGTCGAAGGCGACGCTCTTCTCCAGGCGGTCCTCGGCGATGCGCTCGATACGCATGGCCAGGTCGGGGTAGGGCGCCACCACGCGCTTGAAGTCGTGGCGGTCCAGCCGCTGCAGCTCGCAGTTCTCCACCGCCACCACGCTCGTCACACGGATCGACTCCTCGATCACCAGCGCCACCTCGCCCAGGTGCGCCCCGTCCTCCAGGTGGCAGATCTGGGCACCAAACACTCCCATGTATCCTCGGCTACGGCTGGGCAAAGCCCAGTGAAAGACGTGGAATAGAAATCGAAAATCCTGCGTAGCAAAAGACGGGTTCAGCTGTACTATTTAAAGTTCACGTTTCGTCCAAAGTCATTAATTTAATGATTTGTGTCCGCGTGCGTCAACGGCTAAGGTGATTTGACCTGTAAGCATAGTGCATGTTTTATCGCTGGAGGTGGTGGCAATTCCCGTCGCTGAATGAAGAGATCAGATGCTTGTCTACACGTCGGTATATAGATTTTTTCCCAACTTGGTATCTCCGACCAGCCGGGCACCACCCCAGCTGAAGAAAGAAGAAGGAACTAAAGCACACAATTTATGACACGGTTTTTGGGTAGTGTTCCGTGTACGCCGAGTGTTGATGGGAGAAACTACGGAAAACTACGGACCATAGCAGTCGGCCGCAAAAATTCTCCTCCAGACAGCGCCGGAGTCCGACCTAGGTATCTAGCTGTGTTGAAAATCCTACCAACACTCGAAGAACAGAACATTGGTGTCAGCAACCGCGTTTTTATTGAGACTGAAGGGGAAATAGAGTGATGATGACGTTTCCACTTCCTCCTGTATCACCAACGCCCTTCCCCCCTGCCTCTAGGTGATAGATCTGGAAACCAAACACTTGCATGCTCTACGGTTCGGCAAATCCGAGTTCGTGGATATAAAGAAATCACGATACCTAGGGTAGAAAAAATATCTCAAGATGAAGTTAACAGTAAACATTAGGTTCCAGCGCATCAATGATATATAAGGTATAGATGGCTTACGTGTATACTCTATGGATATGGCAAAGAGAAGTCAGCTTCCCCGGCAGTCTCCATGACAGTTGTTCGCAAAACATACTCTTGTGCGTGTCCTATCGTTGTGGTATAGGTACTGTTTCTGCCAATATTTCAAGTTTTTCTGATGTGCAATTTGCGTGAGAGCATTCATTAGCATTCATTAGTTTCATGTGCTGCGTATGACTGCTATAACAGGTTCAAAATAGGATCTGAAATTACTATTCATGGGAATGTATTATCCGCGCACGTTTTCTTGAGCCCTCGCTTCGCTACTTGCGGGAGGATGGGGAGTTTGGTTATTTTGGCAAAAATAATTTTATATTAAATTTGTAATTTGTCTTTCGGTGCAAAATAATATCTATTACACGGGAGCAAACATTTCTGGTTATTAGATTTTGTCTACAACGCTTATTGCTATCATTTATTGTTAATTTGACTAATGTTGGCAAAGGAGTGGGGGTAGATATTTCGGGACTCAAGAAAAAGTGTGCGTGTAATACCTAAGATACAAATTGAAAACATGCCGTTTTAGTCTGCCTTATGGGTGTATAATATACAACGAGCCTCCTAGAATACTAGTGTATTCTAGCTCGTTGATGATAAATCATAACCTTTTTATAAAAGCCTTTTGCCAACAACTGTCATGGGTGCCATGCGCAACCTTGGCTTCAAATATGGCGGGCCAGTGAGCGATCTATATCTAATGTACATCATTGAAGCGCATTAATTGGGTGATTGACTGGTGTTTCTGGGAGCGTCAACTGTTACGTACATTTGTCTCGTAATAGTAGTGCACGTTTTATCGCGGGAAGAGGCGGTGATCTTTCCCCATTGGATGGCGAGATCCGGTGCTAACCTACACATGAGTTTGCAGAGTTCTCCCCATCCAAGTGTCTCCCTCCCGCGAGACACTGTTGCAGATGGGACTAGCTCTAAGCTCTCGACTGGTACCCCGAAATAGGTGGTAGTGTACCGCATGTAAGTGTAAGTTAGGAAAAAACGGAAGAGGGTAGAACGAGAAAAGGAAAGAAGATGGCGTGCGATTCGTGGTGCTTTTTTGGGTACTGCTCCGGCATTCGCACAGTGTTGATGGAAAACATACACGGAAAACTACTGTTCAGTGCAACCGACTGACATAACCCTCCTGCAGACAGCGGCTGAATTCGACTTAGCTATCTAGCTGTTGTCAAACATCACGCCAACGTTGGGAATACACCCCTAGAATCACCCGGTCACAGAGAGTTCATACTGATACCTAAGGGTATTCCAATAAAGATGACATCCCTGCTTCCTTCACCACCAGCGACACCTTGCCTAGGTGTGCCCAGTGACCCCGAAGGCAGATCAGAGTGCCAGACATCCGTATGAGCTACGGACCGGCTAAACCATGTTAAAAAAGAAAGGAAATAAAGAATCTGGGGTACAAAAATGAGATTCAAGCGCAGCATTATTGAGACCGGAGGGTATGCCAATGAAGATGACATCGCCGCTTCTTTCACCACCTCGCCTAGGTGTCCTGTACAGCAGGAGGCAGATCAGAGAGACAGACCTCTGCATGCGCTGCGGATCGGCAAAACCCAGTTAAAAAAGTTAGAAAAGAAATAAAGAATATAGGGTAGAAAAAGATGAGATATATACGCCTAAATATTGAGACCGAAAGGTAATCGAATGAAGAGGACATCCCCGCTTCCTTTACCACCAGGCCTCCTCGCCTATATGTGCCCTGAACACCAAGGGGAAGATCAGAGAGCCAAAAACTCGCATGCGCTATGGATCGGTAAAACCCAGTTAAAAAAGATAGAAAATAAATAAAGAATGTAGGGCAGAAAACGATGAGATATGTACGCATAAATATTGATTTCGAAGGGTATTCGAATGAAGATGACATCCCCCTTCCTTTACCACCAGGTAACCTCGCCTAGGTGTGCCCTGAAACCCAGGGGGAAGATCAGAGAGCCAAACTCGCATGCGGATCGGCAAAACCCAGTTAAAAAAATAGGAAAGAAATAAAGAATCTGGGATAGAAAAGATAAGATCCTAACGCATTTATATTGAGACCAAAGGGTATTTGAATGAAGATTGCAAATCCATCAGATGGAAAATCCGAGAACCAATCACTTGCATGTGCCACGACTTGACAAAACCAAGTTCGTGAATAAAACAAATATGGATTTTTTCAAACATCTCTCAAGTTTTAATATTTACAATTAGGGCGTTGTTTTTGTTGCCTATTGAATGTACGAAGAGAATAGGAGAGCATGTTAGTGTATTTTGTGTGCAATGGACTTGAAGCAATGCAGAGCATCTGTAAGGGGAATACTAGGTGACGATATTTAAGAAATTTTGTTTATCCACGTCTTTATTTACTAGTTCACTATTTATTCTTAGTACACTGCTCTACTATTAACGATTTTTGAAACCTTGAAGATAGTTTCATAAAATAAATAATTTTCATGAAATAAATGATTATTGTTTGGTATTATGCTTTTATTTCTTTCTTTGGTGTGTTACGTTTTATTAATCGTGTGATTTTCTTGTTTGAAACACTATTTCTTAATTTTTATCGTCAATTGTTCATAATTCTTGTTTTTCTTTAAATATCCTTCATTGACTTTTCTCTGGTGTTTTGTATTTCGTTTTATTAATTTCTATTTGTATTACCTGTTGTAATTGGGGCTTTGCCCTGGTGTGAGTTAATTAATAGTTAAAGAAATAAGGCAGTAAAGCGTAGTCATGCAAAAGAATTATGTACGACCGACTGTCGAACATAATTCTTTTGCATGTTGAACGCACATGAACATGTTGAACGCACCTCTTTGCCCGACGAACTGTAGATGCCAACTGTGCCGGACGTGATGAAGTACATGCAGTTACCATGAGTCCCGGCCTTAATGATGACGTCGTTGACGAGGAAGATCTCGGCCCGCAAGCAGACCACCACTCGCACCAGCATGGAAGAGGGGATGCCGTGGAAGAAGCTCACGTTCTGCACCATTCGACGGCAGCTGTGCATCAGTATTTCTTCTTTCAGGGAAGGAGACAGCAAGGGCAAGATTGAAGCTTCCTGTACAAATAGGCAGATGTTTTCAGTGAGTGAGTTTTTTCATGTTTCTGCATGCGACATTGAGTCATTAGTCCCGTGAGTGCAGTGTATGTTATTGCCGGAAGAGTGTGATGCAGCGTGAGATCCAGTGTCGTCCTTGCACGTTCACTTGCGGGGTTTACCCACCTCGAGATATCTCCTCCCAGCTGGGTACTATCGTAGCCGGGATCAACAAGAGGGTCTCAACTAGTCTCCCGTTTTGTGTGGGAGTGTAGTGCTTTAAAGCATGTGTGTTTATAAATGTACGTGTGTAAGAGGAGAAGCGCGGACAAAGTGAGGAAAGAAAGAACTTGTGCGATCCGTGACCCGTTTGTTTGATAACTTCTCCGGCATTTACTTGCATTGTTCGTACAAACCACAGAAGCTACCAATCAGAGCACCCGACCGCTAGAATTCTCTTCCAGACAGCGTTCATATTCAACCAAGTTATAAAACTAGTGTCGAAAGTCCGCCACATGACGTTTCAAGAACTCAAGATGAGTAGTAGCGGTGAACGTAGTTTGACGTGACATTTTTCTGTGGCGAAGGAATTTGCACTGGCAATTAGTATTGTTCCATTTGCGAAATTGTAAGCATCGTGATGTAACATGTTTAGCCGCTGCTCCTTCATTTACTTGTGAAAAATTTCCTGTGATTGAAGTCCGTCATAAACAGCTTTTGGCACACTTTATTTAAAACTTAGTAATTATTTTCCCACCAATTATTGTCAACATGTCTTTTGGAGCAACGAATGATGTCGAGAACAGGGACCATTTCCACAATATAGTCATCATTTCCCATTTTCCTTACTTAAGGCATTAAGTGGTTTTGTAAATATTTGACAATATTTTTTTGTACAAAGCTATGCATATTTTCTGGCTACCAGTGCTAATCTTAAACGTCTTTTGAACGGCTCTAACTGACCATATTTCTCACACGTGTATTAAGTTACAGTGTAAAAACTTCTAATGTTCCCTTCTAACGGATTACTAGTGACACACATCCATTGGGATATTAATATTATAATATTATAATTTGTTTTCTTTCGGTACCCTCAGCTTTTACCACAAAAATTGCGAACGAGAATGCACCGATTCCAATACGTTTCAAATATATTGCGAATAATAGAAGAAAAAAATTAAAAAATCAAGAACAAAAGCAAGCTGAGAACCACATTGTTTCTTTTTCTGTTTATTCAGTGCAATGTAACGTTTTAGGCGACGATGTTACATCTTTATTTCTGAACACTATTTTTGTAAAATATTTGATAAGAGGATGTGTAATGTAATAAGTGCTATAGGAATATTTTATTTGTTATTCTTGAATGGTGCATGTGATACTTTCTGCAAAACCATTTTATGTGCCATTGTTCAGCAGCATTTTTGCTGCTACCGGCTGCGTTTAATTTCTTTTGTACTCAAACAGAACACTACCAATTCGGTCCAAAGGGCAGAAAAAATATAAATTTCGGCGACCCGAATTACACATGTTACGACGCGTAGCACACGTTACCATGTTTGTAGATGTTTCATGACATATTTTCAGTCTATCAGAAAACATTCGTAATTTATTGCAAATTACGGTTTGGTAAAGACTAACATTCGGAAATTATTGTTTGACATTGAGTTCCACACTAAGGAGATTTGAGTGCTGGAGTCAAATTTTTATGTTTTAAATTCTGTTCTGGAATGAATGTTAGGAGAAAAGTATATATTCAAGAATAATTGAGAACAAAGAAAACGTTTTTTATATGAATCTCTTTACTTAGATTACGTGCCTGGAAGTAACTTTTTTGGAAACGGAATTCGTAGTATGCTTTTATTCTCCGTTGCAAAAAATGCGGCAATTTTCTGTAATGCATGAAAGCTTTCAGCTGCATTTCCAAATCTTCATATTTCTTTTTTGCAGCAAAGATAATATGGGCCCATTGAATGCATTTTGCTATCACTGCGACGTACCACAGACATCCAATAAAACCCACGACTATGGCAAACATCTGTAAAAGAAAATTATATACTAACAAAAACCAAATACGTGTAACAGTACAGACACTGAGAATTGTCTAACCTAATAGACGCACTTCTTAAGAAAGTAATTGTTCTGCTATCTAATTACTAGCTGTAGTAAAGCAGCGTTACCCTGGTGTTTACCTAAATCAACTAATGGGTAGAAAAATGAATGATTTCTTCGAAAAGTAAAATAAAAATTTCCCTGTTTCCCTGATGCTTGTAGCAAATGTTGAGATGGCCCTTTGTTTTGCTTCTGGGCATATATGTCGAACGACTTCTAGAGACCACTGCGAAATATAATTATTCAGATTATCATTCTCCATGTTCTGGCGGCTGGAGGTCGATTCTTTCACTTCAAATAGTTCAAATCTACATCTGATTTGCCTTTTTAAAGAGTTAAAACCTGATATTTTACTGAGCGATAATTTTCTTATCAATTCTTGCCAAAAACACACATTTCCATCTGCATTGAGAATTCAGCTAGTATATGGGTTAGGGTAGGAATGCCATACTTTAAGAAAACGTGCTCAGAATACACCTATCCCGTCTTCATAGTATGTCACACATTTTTTGTGTTTTCAACGTTAAATAAATAAAAAAATAAACATATGGCGATGAGGTTTTAAAGCACACTGTGTTGGATCATTAATATGCCGCTGTAAATGCCGCGGTTACAATTTAGAAGAAAAAAGCATTTTAAGAAGGTTAAAGAGATTGAATGAATAGTACGCATTGAATGTATAAATCATTGAATACTAATATTGTCATATTTGTAATATAGTCAATTTGGGTGAGCACCAGATGGAACACGAGAACTCGTGAAGCAGCGGTAGATAGCCGCGCGAGACAGGGACAAAGAGAGACAGAGAGAGACAGATGGAGACAGATGGAGACAGACAGAGCCAGACAGAGCCAGACAGAGACAGACAGAGACAGACAGAGCCAGACAGAGACAAACACACAGACAGTCAGAGACACAGAGAGACAGACACACAGAGACAGTCAGAGGCACACTGAGAGACAGACAGAGATACACAGAGAGACAAACACACAGAGTGACAGAGACACACAGAGTGACAGAGACACACAGAGAGACAGAGACACACAGAGTGACAGAGACACACAGAGTGACAGAGACACACAGAGTGACAGAGACACACAGAGTGACAGAGACACACAGAGTGTCAGAGACACACAGAGTGACGGAGACACACAGAGTGACAGAGACACACAGAGTGACAGAGACACACAGAGTGACAGAGACACACAGAGTGACAGAGACACACAGAGTGACAGAGACACACAGAGTGACAGAGACACACAGAGTGACAGAGACACACAGAGTGACAGAGACACACAGAGTGACAGAGACACACAGAGTGACAGAGACACACAGAGTGACAGAGACACACAGAGTGACAGAGACACACAGAGAGACAGAGACACACAGAGTGACAGAGACACACAGAGAGACAGAGACACACAGAGTGACAGAGACACACAGAGTGACAGAGACACACAGAGTGACAGAGACACACAGAGTGACAGAGACACACAGAGTGACAGAGACACACAGAGTGACAGAGACACACAGAGTGACAGAGACACACAGAGTGACAGAGACACACAGAGTGACAGAGACACACAGAGAGACAGAGACACACAGAGAGACAGAGACACACAGAGAGACAGAGACACACAGAGTGACAGAGACACACAGAGTGACAGAGACACACAGAGTGACAGAGACACACAGAGTGACAGAGACACACAGAGTGACAGAGACACACAGAGTGACAGAGACACACAGAGTGACAGAGACACACAGAGTGACAGAGACACACAGAGTGACAGAGACACACAGAGTGACAGAGACACACAGAGTGACAGAGACACACAGAGTGACAGAGAGTGACAGAGAGACAGATACAGACAGAGACAGACAGAGACAGACAGAGACAGACAGAGACAGACAGAGACAGATAGAGACAGACAGAGACAGACAGAGACAGACAGAGACAGATAGAGACAGACAGAGACAGACAGAGACAGACAGAGACGGACAGAGACGGACAGAGACGGACAGAGACGGACAGAGACGGACAGAGACGGACAGAGACGGACAGAGACGGACAGAGACGGACAGAGACGGACAGAGACGGACAGAGACGGACAGAGACGGACAGAGACGGACAGAGACGGACAGAGACGGACAGAGACGGACAGAGACGGACAGAGACGGACAGAGACGGACAGAGACGGACAGAGACGGACAGAGACGGACAGAGACGGACAGAGACGGACAGAGACGGACAGAGACGGACAGAGACGGACAGAGACGGACAGAGACGGACAGAGACGGACAGAGACGGACAGAGACGGACAGAGACGGACAGAGACACACAGAGACACACAGAGACACACAGAGACACACAGAGACACACAGAGACACACAGAGACACACAGAGACACACAGAGACACACAGAGACACACAGAGACACACAGAGACACACAGAGTGACAGAGACAGACAGACAGACAGGGATCTTCGGGATCTTCTTGCCCCCGCTGGATGGTGACATCCCGCGCCGACCTACCGTCGGCTAGCGGGGATTTTCTCAATCAGGTATCAGGTATCAGGCTCCCGAACGGTCTCCTGACAGGTGTGGTTGTGTAGTACGTGCGAGTTTGTGTGTCTGTATGTATGATGTAAGTGATGAGGATAGAACAAGGAAGAGGAGGGAAAGATCGCGCGCGCTTCCGAATTTTTCAACGAAAATTTCCACATAGGACAAGCTTTTTCGCTTCTTTCATATTCTTAAAGTAAAATTTCAGTCCTGCTATTAGGAAACCAAACTGGAGGTGCTACAGAATGGCACAGACTTTCTCTGGTAAATTTTTCTAATTTACTTGGTGTGGTCTGGCATTATGATCTTGCACCATTCTCTGGCCAGCTGCCATCTATCGTCGCCCAAAGTACATATTGTTTTACATTTTCTCAACTTTTTGCTTTCCTAATAGTGCAAACAAAATATTACTTTAAGAATATTAAAGAACAGTAAAACCACGTCCTAAATAGAAATTTTCATTGAAAAACGGTTTTTAAGAAAATAGCAAATTAGCATTACTGTAAATGCGAAATTTGAAGCTCTTTTTCACAGGAATCTATTGAGTTTTTGAAGAACTTCATTTGAAATCATTTGAAGCACTTCCTCTCATAAATGAAATATGCATACAAATTCATGGAAATGTCCATATTTTGGTTAGGCGGGAGAGCAGGCCTTACGGCCTGAGCCTCGCCAGAAATAAAGACATTATTATTATTATTATTATTATTATTATTATTATTATTATTATTATTATTATTGTTATTATTATTATTATTATTATTATTATTATTATTATTATTATTATTATTATTATTATTATTATTACTAGTGAAAACCGGTCAAAATTTGACGGTGCGATCTGAGATAAATGTAAAATACTGTACGCAGACTAATGTTCACAATATGTTGCATTGTTTGGATATTCAGGGTATAACGAATATATTCTGTGATGTGGAGTTCCCAAAATTTTGAATACGTATGGCCCATGACCAGGTGGCAATGCAATATCGGCGCCAAATGACACAAAAGAAAGAACACCATTATACTGACGAATATTATTTCTAAAGTTTTTTGATGTGTTATCATCTCCATTAAACAACTTTGATTTCTTCAGGTATATTGCCTGAAGATAAACTTATTTTCCCATTTAAGCAACGCAGAGTAAACTCGTTTGCAGATTTTCTCTCACATGTGAAGTACAAAGCAGAACAAAACTGACATTTCATAGTCAACGACAACGCAGAAAACGAAATGATCTCACTATCACGACACTTACGCTGACTGCCTGCGTTCAGTGAATGTACGTTTGCGTCTTTTGAGGCGCGTGGACAACGTTTCGGAATTCGACATAACCTGTGAACAACTTCACTACTTCAGTACAACCTATCAAAACCCACTGTCCGAATGTTCTCTACAAAATTCACCACAAATGCAAATACAAAACTGTCTACGCCACAATGCAATTATTACACTGAAACAAAACCTTGAATTGTAAACAAATCTCAACAATCAAAACAAAACATCACGCAGCACCACCATGAAGCATCGTGGACATCTATCAACTCATGTATATCGATTTTAAAACAGTCACCCTTTGGAAGAAAACAATTGACTATTGATAAGCGTACTATTAAAGAATGATTTAATTAATTAATTTACACCGTAAATGTTGCTGAATCATAACAAATAATATCTGATAACAAATCTAGGGATCACATTCTTTCATTTGAAGGAAAAAATACTACTATCGGTTCTGTAGAAGCTCTAGACGAAGCCATGGCAGAATAGCTTATTTTTTTAAATATATTGATTATTATTATTATATTTTAGGCGTGAAACATGTTATAAAAATTACATTTGTGTAATTTTAGAAAAAATAAAAGAATACACCAAAATGCACTTTACGCCATATTAAATGGTGCAATTAACACTATCCGTTGGAAAAGTTTGAAGAAAAAGTTTGAAGCCATTTTTCAGAAAATGGAGTTTCAGCTTTTCTGGAAATGCGGAATTTTCTAGTTCGTTTCCATTGAGAAAACCGTTGAGTTATCGAGAAACTTTATTTGACATTATTTAAAGCACATGTACTCATAAATACAATAATGTGAAGAAATTGCCTCTTATGTAAGTGTTACCGACGTGAGACGCAAGTCAAAAAATTACATTTTTGTAATTTTTGAAAAAAACAGAACGAATAGAGCAATATGGCGTTTATAACATCGTATAGAGTACGTTTGACACTAGCCCTAACAAATATTTAAAGAAAAAAATTGGAGACTTTTTGAGAAAATCTTGTTTTTGTTATTTAAAAAATGCACGGCCTATTGCACGAAAACTTCTAAAATGTTCAACAAAAGGAACATGAAAGAACATGAAAGGAAGTATGAAAGAACTATTTATGAACAACAAATTTTATTTGTAGGAAAAATCTCTGTCTTCAATTTTGTAGTTGTAGGAAGACGCCAAAAAAATTCGAACTTTTGCAATTTTCGAAAATTCAGAGTTAACTGTGAAAATCGGACCCATGACACCTTCCTAAGTGTATTTTACTAATTCTTACAAGCAATTTAAAGATAATATTTGGAGTCGTTTTTGAGAATTTGAAAATGCATGGGAGGCTCGATGTAAAGTACCCCGAAATTTTAAAGAATATTTTTCAAAATTTCAAAACTTCAACTGGGGCCAGATCGACAGGGAATTCTTCAATTTGGAAAAGATCGTACGGATGGTTTAAGCGCTAGTAGTGTTCACAGACGGACGGACAGATGGACAGACAGACAAACGGACAGACAAACGAACAGACAGACGGACATATTGACGGACATACAGAAGAAGAGATAGACGGACAGATGGATAGACAGATGGATAGACAGACGGACAGACAGACGGACAGACAGACGGACAGACAGACGGACAGACAGACGGACAGACAGACGGACAGACAGACGGACAGACAGACGGACAGACAGACGGACAGACAGACGGACAGACGGACAGACAGACGGACAGACAGACGGACAGACAGACGGACAGACTGACGGACAGACGGACAGACGGACAGACGGACAGACTGGCGGACAGACAGACGGACAGACAGACGGACAGACAGACGGACAGACAGACGGACAGACAGACGGACAGACAGACGGACAGACAGACGGACAGACAGACGGACAGACAGACGGACAGACAGACGGACAGACAGACGGACAGACACACGAACGGACGGACGGACAGACGGACGGACAAACGGATGGACAGACGGACGGACAGACGGACCGACAGACAGACGGACGGACGGGTGGACAGACGGACGGACAGGCGGGCGGACGGACGTTTTGAAAAAAACAAACACTTTTTCGGTATCAGGGGACCCCAAAATGTGTATTTTGTTGAAATCTCGAAATCGATTTTCTGCAACATTACATAACTTTCTTTATACTATGTATATTACTCAGTATATATGTATGTATACGATAAAGTAAAAATGTACATCGGGCAGCGATAGGTGTCAGCTGGCAAGAGGATGGTGCCAAACACAGCCCAGACGTAGACATATCTCAGACCAATGACATTAGAAAACTAACTACTGCTAGAAAGTTTGTGCCGTTCTGAAGCACCACTAGTTATGTATTAAGATTATTATAGTAATTGGAAGTTTCCACGAAATATGGCGGTCAAAAGTCGATCTTCGAACATTCAAAATATCCTGTCAGTATCTAATGACTTTCCGAGGATGGTTCTATTACTCCTTTTCTCACTTCCTTTAAGGGCCTCTGGAATGCCCTATCCCTCCCATTATAATGTGACGGATTTGGTTTTTGTTATTCTCAGAAATTATTCATGATAACTGCCTTAAAAAATTGAGATGAATCTTTGACCTATGGACTTATGTTAACGCAGGAGATTTTTATTTTTTTTAAAAAAATTAATACTTGCTTGTACTTTTTGCACTTTTTTATATATATTTCTATTTATAAGTCTTCTCCTGCACAAGTTATTGCAAAGTCTCTATGTTAAAATATGGAGAAGAGTACATTTGAAGATCTCTTCAATCTTCCTTCTTACGTTTCTTGTTCCTTCACATACCGTTGCTTCTATTTTTTTCAGGGCTTTATTTGAAGCTCTCAACTTCAAAGAACTACTAATCTTCGTGACATTTTCTTAGTTCTTGGTGAAGATAAAGTAGCTAACGATAGAATTTTGGGTTTACCTACGCCCTTCCACTTCTTAAAAACACACAAACGCTTTTAATCATATTGTAAACGGAGATAGATGACGACGTAATTAAATCGTACCTTTAACTAAGATGTAACTACACTTTTCACTTCAAAAGGCAAACAAATGCTCACTAAGCGCAGATCAACACAATGGAAACAAACACTCACAGAAACATGGATTACTTGGAGACACAGTACAGGCATATTAAGATCGTAAACATTTCGCCAACTTCGGAATTTAACATTTGGAATGCTACCGCGATAATTCAAAGTAAATTGCACATTGATACAGACGTCAGCGCTGTCAATTGTCCGAAGATGGCCACGCCCCCTCTTTTCAAAAGTAAGTTTCTACACGTTGCAGTCTACAAAAGCCCATACATTATACATCAATTTAAAGAGGTGGCTTTAAATATGAATACACAACTAAAAAACCGAAAATCGAAAATATCATACTCTTTTGCACTTCCGGAGCCTCTCAGATGATACCTATCATATTTCCAAAATGCATAAAATGTTCTGTCTTGGTGTTCTTGAATATCACGCATCGAATGAATGTTCTTATTAACAGTGAACAAAATGTAATATTCGGCGTAAGCACGTCAGTTGCACTCAAGGTTGCCTAAGCTGTAGAGTGAAATCAATAATAGAAAATAAATACTATACGTTGTGATACATCGAGTTATATGGATACTTAAAGATATCGGCATTAATGGTAACATTCTTAGTTTTATCATGAATTTTACTAGTGATCGATGTATTCAAGTGCGTGCTAACAACCAGTTATCCGAAATAATCAAGCTGGAGAATGGACTTCCACAAGGATCCACCCTAAGCGTAACTTTATTTTTGATCGCAATTAAGGATGCTGGTCAGTATATCATATCACCTACGAAGTATGCAAGTATGCGCAAGTATGCGGATGATATGATAATCCTCAGTAAAGGAAAGAACCTCGCATCTACGCAGAGAATTACACAAGATGCATTGAACTCAATACATAAATGGTCGCTAAGCTCAGGATTCATAATATCTCCAAGTCCGAATGCATCTTGATATCTAGGCAAAATATAGCTGGAGATATTCATTTAAAAATGGCAGAGGTAGCAATAAGGTATATTCGACTAGAATCCTTGGTCTTATTTTTTACTGTAAGCATACTTGGAAAGAGCACATTAAAGATCTCATCACTGATGTCAAAAGAAGAACAAATCTACTAAAATGCATGAACTATAACAACTGGGACGCAGACAAACATACCTTGCTCCTCACTTACAAAGCTATTGTTCGTAGTAAAATCGACTATGAGTGCATAATATATAACAAAGCCAAAAAGAACCTACTCAAAAAATTGGATCCTGTACATAATAGAGCGCTTAGAATATGTACTGGATGTTTCCAGACAACGCCAACAGGTAGCATACTTATCGAAGCCTCGGAACCAACCTTGCAATTTCGACGGGATTATCTGACTACCAAATATATAAGCAAAGCCTCCTCATCCAATAATAAGATTATACTTAATGATATTAACCCACCAATCAGATCTGCTCCCATCCACCTACAATCATACCCAAAAACCTTTTACGAAAGCACCAAAGATATAATCAGGGCCTACAACCTCCCAAACATATCGGTGGGAAGGTGTAGAACACCTAAATATCCTCCCTGGGTCACACCAAAATTTACTGTCGATTCCTTTCCCAAGAATCTCTCCAACTCTAACTTGAATGATTCCGACGCTGATCTTATCCTCAACGAGATTCTCAATAAATATCAAGATCACGATGTCATCCACATCCAAGACACGTTGGAAACAGACAGAATAGGCTTATACATCCAATCTCCATGGAAGACCTTTAATATCAAGTTTAGGAACTTTGCAAGTAAAAATAGCGCTTACAATTATGCTTTCCTAATGTCAATGAACCATGTCAAATCCAACCCAACTAAAAAATGTATTATTTTATCAACATATATACCGAACGGCATTAAAGTTTCACCCAGTAATTACCTACAATTAATCTTCACCAACCTGCTTGAAATCTGCAAAGAGACAGCTGACATGTGTATTCAACCTGTGGTGATCCACATTACAAAGAATGTAGAAGCAAGAACTTCGATTAGCAGATCACCCACACCTATGTTGTTTATTGACTTTGAAGAGAAAGTAAACAACAAAATGTCTTACACAATTGAGAATTACGTGAAGTTTACTGGCAAAATCATGAAAAAGATGTGATCAAACCAATGGAAGAATCTCAAAGCAAGCACAACGCATAAGAAAATTAGTGAATTTTTTGCCCTCAAAACTAATGAAAATCTCTCACGTCGTGAACAAATAACTATTTCACGCATCAGATCAGGCCATACCAAATTTTCCCATAGACATATACTAGAGAAAAATTCCATCCCAGTATGTACCTCTTGCAATTGCCCGCTAAACATTAATCACATCCTCTAGGAATGTCCCCAGTACAATTCTGTGAGACCTCAATTCTTTGATAAGGAAAGATTTAGTACCATTCTAAGGGATAATACTTACCAAAGTAATGTTTTAAAATTTTGTAATGAAATAGGTATTTCAGGAAATATTTAACTATATTAGAATAATGTAATTTTCTATTCCTTTTTGTAGTAATTAACAGTTATGTAATTTTCACGTTTAAGTTTTATGTTTATATATCCATATCATCTTTGTACTGTAACCTCAATTGTAACCTCAATATTGTAAAAACTAAAAATTGACAATGTAAAATATAATATATTGTATTTATTTAGTCGCTAATGACCTAGCCGTTGATGCGACTTAAAATAAATTAAATAAAAAAACAACCATACGTTGTACCTGCTCTATTCTTGATTCTGATGGTTCAAAGATGAAGTCCAAATTTAATATTGCATAGGTTGCAATAGTGAAATTTATAAAATATTTGTAGCGTAGAGATGTTGTATACACGTTTTTCTCAATCATCCATGGTATATCTTCCATACCAGTTGCAAATGACATCAGTGACAGCCAGTTGTGAACACAACCACATAAATGAATGCAAGTTACATACGAAATTACCCAAAATAATGTCTGAAAATAGTTTGAAATCATTTGTAAAACAATGAAAACTATCAAAATGTGTAGCAATGCATTGCTAGTCACAAATTATGTCATAAATGCCAATAAACATTTCGAATTTGACACTCATCCTGTGCGAATGATATTTATAAAATATTTCATTCTTTATAATTAATAACTCATATTTAATTAATTTTACACAGTGCTTCAGAACTTTAAAAAAAATTAAAGTTTCAAACTGTTTCTTCCATAACAATAAAAGGCAAGATTTTTTGTTGTGTTTCCTTGCTATCAGAGACTGTGATTTGGGATTTTATGATTTCTGGGATAAAATTAGCCAGTGGCTAATAGTTTCATATTTTCAGAAATTCAAAAATTTTTTTGGTCATTTACAACACATATTGTGAATGTTTAACATACCTGTCCCGGTACAAATTTCAGTCCCAATTGTTCAGAGGCTTGGTAAAAATATTTTCGAAATGTATAGAAACGCACATACTTTAATAATCGTACTTCTGGCAAAAAGTATATTGGATAAATGTTCGCATTAATAGAACATGAAATATGATCCAATGGTAAAGAAGTTAACAAATCAAAGAAAAAAAATCCGGTCACATAATTCACAACAATTTTTTTAGGACTAAGCACAACATGATTTTTACGATCAGTGGATTGTACATACCCCATGAAAAAGTTCATAACAATATCAATTAAAAAAATTATGCACTGCAAAAAATCTGCCATCATATATAACAAGTAATTACGTTTTCTAGGAGAAATTTGAATATACGATGCGTAAAAGGGTATATGCCAGAATGCAATCAAGTACACGATCAACATGAAACAGTCCCATCGATGTTTGAAGATGCTGTACGGATGAATGGTGTAAAAATGGGATTGTAAATGTCTAGTACGCTCAAGGTCAATTGCTCGATAACTTTTAAAGTAACGCACAGCCAGGGAGTTCTGACTTGATATCGTGAAAGACCGACGGAAATGTCTGCGAAATTCGGCCCATCGAGACTTCTCTGGGAAGAAGTTGTGCAAGATGTCTTGTTCTTCCGGTAAGGAACACACGTGAACTCTCCCTGAAAATCTCCGCATTTTCTTGACTCTTTCCTCTCAATCTGTAGACTGATATTTGTTATGTTTTTATCTGGTTAACAAATGTACAACGTTTATATCTGTATGAACGTATTACATTCACGGAGGCCTTGGCCTATCCAAGGAGTATAAGTAAGATATGGTACTCAATGTTAATACGATAGTTGTTGGTTGTTGTTGTTTTTTTACCCAGCTTCCGGTAGCATCATTCCTTTCGGTATTCAATCCTACTGGGCGTTGTGTCAATCAATCGCGTGGAATTCACAAGGAAATTTTAATCTACTGTAATTTTGAAATTATCTGTATTCATTTTTATCCATTTTCTATGCACTCATCATTTTTAATTACTCGAATTAAACATTTTCATTTCATCGTTCTACTTTGCTTTTTACATCACAATGATTTAAAATTTTTATTTCAAATCACACAAGGATTGATTGCAATGGATTTCGTGGAAAGAAACACTTAAACTATATTGCAAACAGTTTTAATTGAATGCATATCATTACTTTTTTGTTTCTCTGTATAAGCGTATATGTGGAATAATATAGTAATAGTATATTTACTTTCACTTGGTGCAGGTCTTATTTTCGTTAAAATTGCTGATTTTTGGAAAATTGCAAAATTTCCATTTTTTAGCGTCTTCCTAATGTTAAAATATTGAAGATAGAGATTTTTTTCTTAATGAAGTATGTTATTTAAAACAGGTCATTAAATTAAGTCATGTAAAAGTTTTCGAGTCTTTGGGTAGTTTTAGGTAATTTTACGTGAAATATAATCTTTTTCAATTGTTTTAAAACATTTTTCCTCAAAAACAAATCCAAAATCAACCAAATGTATAACCGGTAGACTATCCTCATCCCTATTGAAATAAACCTGCCATTCTTTGGTTGTTATTTATATTTAAATCTGCCGTTATACTCGTAATTGCTTCATGCCCATATTAATATTTATATTCATTCTTTATATAATTTCTATTTACCGTTCTCTTCTCATGTACACATTTCATAATTAATGACAGGTCTACAATCAAAAATTTGTTTTGATAATTTGGACTAATCTTTACGCTTTTTGGTGTGCTGAAAATGAAAACGAATTTTGTTCTTGTCTACTACTTTTTAAAAGCCATAAAACATAATTCCTGTTTTGAAGCGTATGCACATATTTACATTTGTAACCAACAGCTTTTTCTTAAACGATTTCTAACATTCTAAACACTTATTATGTTCTAATAATAGTTTCCCATAGTAGATGAGATGTTGAGGTAGCAAAAAACCAATAGGGATTACTCTTACTTTTGCACTTGAGATGTTCAAGGTTACAATTCCAAAGATCATATGTCTGCAAACTATTCTAATCTTGAATCTGATGTTCTTCCGGTACCACACGGTCCTGGATTGCCACTTCCTCACACCCCTCGTGACTTGGACAGTACTGTGTGGGAAGCAGATACAGAAGCTTGTGTGATGGAAAATTATAAAACAAACAATGCATTCAAACCAGACAGATAAGAGAACGAGCCTGTTTTCTTCTCAATAGGGGCTGAATGACTAAGTGACAGTCTGTTATACTGATTTCCATCAGGACATCAAGAGGATAAAACGTAGGTATCAGGGTACGCGGAACGTCAACATGATGCGGATTATTGCTGGATGATACAGTGTGAATAACCTGAAGAGTCATATACCCGAAAACGCACACGAAGAACTTTCCAAGAGAAAAGAACACGTTTTCACAAAAAATAACAATTAAATATGCATCTATGTTTACTCTGATACTCTTATATCTGGACAGAATGTTGTATTTGGTATTGTATTAACAATACCAACAAATAACATGTAAATAATAAAAGCTCTCAGCCGATTCTGTTTTCTCATGTCATTCTAACTACTGTCTTTCGAGACTGAAATCGAGATTGAAAAAAGTCTGTTCGTGATACGGAAAAACAAACATCACTTTCAGTTTCAGCACACCAGAAGGTATAAATATCAGTTGATATTATCAAATCAAATTTCGAAAAGTTTTCTTTTGTAGACGTGTGTAATTTCAATAACATTCCCTTTAGTATTTTTATTATTTGTGGGTATCCTTATCCGACAAACTATAACTTACCTGATCGTATGTGGACAAGCCATTCGTACGGATCCGCGATTTCTGGAAGTTTTCTCAGCTAAGAAATTCTTTGATTGCTACTAAATAAGAATTATCAGTGTTGTTTCAAACAAAAAATATAAGCATAATATAATAGCAGTCCCATCGGAAGTGTACTCATTGAAGCCAGAGAACTTAACCTTTTACATCGCAGAGAATATTTAACATTAAAATATACTCTCAAAGCTGCTTCGTCGACGAACCCTATTATCTACAAAGGCTACAACCCTAAATTTCCTCAATGTGATTACCATCCTCGCTACATACCTTTGCATGCGAAAGTAAGGAACATTTTTGAGGAGTTGCAAGAACACCAACCTCCCATTGAAAAGAAAAGGAACTACAACATCCCACCCTGGACGCTCTCGGGTATACAATTTGATATCAACAATTTCGATAATGAAGGTTACCACATATTCACCAGTGGTTTTAAAAACAGCAGTGAAGTACATGCCTCCGTTGTTACCCAAGATACTACAATTAAACTACAGCTACTTCCCAACGCCAGCCTTACTAGTGCAGAAATTTGTTCTCTCATGACAACCTTCAAATTGATCAAACAGTTGAACTATAAAAAATTTATCATTTTCTGTAGCTCTATTCCAGCCATCCAGAACATCAACAATAATATTCATAACCTCGAAATGGTAATCATCATACATGAATTGCACCACCATATTGTCAAAGCAGGAAAGTCTGTTGTGATCAAATTCGTTCCTGAAGACAATGAAGTCCTAGGAAGTGAAACTGCAAATCTTGTTACAGAATCGGCGACCGAAGAAAACAGCAACGGAATTATTAAAACCTCCTGTACATTCAATGATATCTGGACACATTTTGAAATCTTAATGAAAGACAGATGGAACAGCAAGTGGTCCATGCTCAAAGCCAGTGAACTCCATAAACAAATAGGAAATTTCTTCAATTTAAAAACAAGTGCTGAATTAAATAGAAAGGAACAAGTAGCAATATCTAGAATCCGAACTGGACACTGCAAATTGAGTCATATCCACTTATTTAACAAAAGCCCTCCTTCCACCTGCAACCACTGTGACAAGTCCACTCTTCTTAATTTAAACCATGTAATTAACCACTGCCCTCATTACAAAACTCTTAAACAACAAATTCTGCAGGATGACTCATTTGCCTTAATTTTGGAATCCCCTAAATACCAAGAAAAAATCCTTAATTTTTGCAAAAAAATTCAAGTATTTTCAGATATATAATAGTTATTAAGTATTGTCAATAATTTAGAAACCAAGTCAATTTTTGTTAACATAGTTGTTATTATTGTAATTAAAACCAAATGTATTATTTAATTGTCGCTAATGACCATCGCGATTGATGCGAAAATAAATAAACTAAAAAAAATTAAAAAATATAATATTTATTTCCATTGAAAATTATTAACATGGTTTAATGCATTCATTTATGGTAATCTATCTATTCTGAACCTTCTTTACACAAAATCAGTTTAAATGTTCTTTCTTCTTGTCTTTGTGCGCATTCAATACCTTCTCGGATGAACCAGGGGTGGCTGAAGAAAATGTCTATTATCCATGAGGTCTTGTCTCTTCGGTCGCTGCGATAACGTGCCCTATTTCGCCCCATTAACGCGATATTATACAATGTCAGTTTCTCAACGAAAAATAGCAATCCGCGCATTTGCTGAACACATTCTACGAATCCGCGCATTTGACCGGTATCTCCCACGCCTGGGCCTAGTTAAATTCCCGTGCTTGGGGGTAAGAGCGACATTAGGCGAACATGACGTATTCTCTTCACTGTAATTGGCAAGATCCGCCTGCTTGAGCTGTTCTTCGTCACACAACTACAGAAACTGGGGCGATTTTAGAGAAAAGGTACAACTGTATTTTTGCCTCGACCGGGAATCGAACTCGGGACCACAGCATGAGAAGCTAGTGTGCTGCCCATGAGCCATCCCAGAGGCAATTTTTTCTCCCGCTTCGAGACCCGAACGAAGATCTTCAGAGTTAATTTGCCGGCACTCATAACACTATGCCACACAAGCGCCGTATTTGCTGAATAGTTGGTCCATTTGTCGGATAGCTATCCTGAAAAGATGCGCGTCCCAGACATTTCCTCGACTTCACCTCTGGAGAGCGCTTTGCCGCGTCACTCTTACTATTCATAAATAAACCTTTTTTAATAAAGGTGAAATCAACGACGTGTAACAGACATCCATACCTCAAAAAGTAGCGTATAAATAGATATGAACTTTTACAGGCTCTTCTGCAGGATTGTCACAGTGTCCTTGCAAAGTTTGGTAAAGGTTAACACAACCCAAATGCGAAAAATAAATAATTTAAATAATATGTTTGTAGATGCACTGCGACCATTTTTCGCCTCTCGCTTAGAGCACGTGGTTCCTGATATACTTGTATTCCGCAAGAGCCCAGTAGTGCTGCAGCAAAACTGGTACCTTATATATTCGCTAGAGGCTAGTAGTGGTGCATAAGATAACAAAAAATTCGTCTAATAGCAATGTGTTATTAATTAAAATGAAAAAATATCGTATTTTATTAGAATTTGAACCAATTACGTTAAAACTTAAAATCTTAAACACCGTGGTTTATACAAAATTGATATTTTCACTCATTCGTAAGGATCAAATAGGAAGAAAGCCCTGGCAACGCCGGGTACTTTCCTAGTGTTTGATAAATGGAAAGTCACGACTTATTTCCTGATCTAATTGCGGTTGCCTTAACATGTTCGTTTAGGTGAAGTCCACAAATTATGTGCTATTAATATTATATAAATTATTATGGAATTATTCTTATGCTAATTCATTGTTATCATTATGCTGGCCCACTCCCCTCCTACTTTCAATGTTATGTCTTCACTGATCTATCATCACTAGGGAACAGATTTTATTGTAATAAAAAATGCAAAATATGTACATATATATGTTTATTTTTTCCAAAATATGTAAGAAAAAATAGAAAATATGTAAAAATAAAAATTCATTATTGTGATTAAAATTGTTTGCTACAGGCATTCTCCGACCATAAAACATCGCCGATCGGTCCATAATAAGGATTCGGAGTGGCTGAAAGTAGGTTCTATCTCTACTGAAGTAATTACTCTCTTCTAATCTAAGTAATTAATCTCTACTGATCCCAGGAGAAGGGGGTTCAAGGGTATACACTCATCCTTCCAAATCGAACAACGCGATAAGACAATTTACTGTAAAAAATATTTGTTAGTTTTCGATCGAGTAACGAATGTGATGTCTGAAACATAAGCAAGTACGTAGTTGAAATTACTCTTGTTCACAAAAATCCGACATCCTTTACTCCGAGTAAGCAGTAAGCGGAGAGGGGAAAGTATGTTTGACAATTCATGGCGAATGTATGGTGGTCATAGAACTGTAGTAGCATTACATTTGATTTATAAGAAAGATGATTCAGAAACATATATTTCAAACGAGCATCTGAAACGTTCCGTTTCAAGGTATAAATATATTAAAATGTAGCGAAACATGTCATAATTGGTAAAATATGTGAAAAGATGTAATTATACGTAAATATGTAAAAATATATAAAATAAAAATAGTTCTAATTCATTCAGAATGTCTTGTAAACACTAAAAAATATAATTGAACGCTGGTATCTTGTTCGTGTAAAAACATGTAATTACATCGAAATCCGTTCCCTAATCATCACATTGCCCACACGGGTCCCATTTAAAGAAAACCCGCCACGTACCAGACCCAATGTGAACGGGACGATAGCCAGCGGTCGACAGACACCGATCCCATCCCTTTATACACTAGTTGAATGTGGCGTTGCCGACGTTGTAAACTGTTGTAAAAAGTATTTTCATGTGCTGAACACTTCTTTCATACTTCATTTCTTTCATGCCTAACTTTGTTCAAATATGTTCTTACAGTATCTGGACAGCATTGGACTTGCCAATGAATCGTAGTAGCTGTTAATGTTATACTTCCATTCAAAAAAATTCCTAACACCCGATGGCGTTGTATATTATCTCCATAAGGGATATGATCTGGTAATATTGCAATTTCGAAATTAGAATTGCCGTAAAAAATACTTGCATGAATGATTAATGCGAATCGTTAAAATTTAGTACAGCTAAATTTTTACGTTTTGTTTTCTAATATGAATGTAAATGATCACCTGTAAGCTATTATTCTGTGTTATTCTCTTTTCCTATTATTAGATAGTTCTTAATTAGTTCGAAAAATTCTAACGCAAAAGCTTCTACAACTACATTGAATTTCCCTGAGTTGCTTAACACATCCATATTTTTGTCCCCTAATTTTTATAGATTTAAAATCTCCACAAACTCTTGTCTGATTTGTGTTCTGAAGGCATATATCAATTAAAAGGCGTAAGCATTAAAAGGTTCCTATTTTGTATGTTTATGTGAGTAAGGTGAATAAGTTTTAAGTCGCATTAAATTGAAAATCGATCTTTGCACTCTTAAGAAATGTAATTTCTGTAGTATTGTACTTACTTTTCTGGTTTTATTCTTATTTACTTCATATTCTTCAAATTCAATGTTGCAAGATAATTTGCAAATTTATTATAAAAACTACCCATGAAATACTTTGAATCTTACAAATTCTGCCGCGCGATTTTCATTTCATATCGCTAGTTTGTAAACAATCTGAGTCATGGAAGTCATGGTCAATCAACCTCATGGAAGAAAATTATGGTGCCACGGACTGAAAATAACCACGGGGTACTGGGGTTGAATCAACGCCACCTACATAAATCTATTTAGGTGGCATTGGCTTAATTCTCGTCATACTCACCAAGAACGCTGCGCCAAAACACGCAAAAACACGTTTTTTTAAATTTCTTTGAATCTTCTGGCCGGATCCGAATAAATTATTAATTCCCCATCAGGAGACCAAGACGCGTCGAATGACATCTCATTTGTCTGGATTGGTGCATGGGAGGTCTAGCCGTGAGTGACGGAACCGCACATCCACACACTCGAGAGTTACTCTTATACTGTATAGGGATTATCATGCCTCCTACACATATATTATTTTCGTTACAAGGGGGTTTGACCCCCTCTCGCGCTTTGTTATTCTACTGTGATCATTCATTTTTTCCCGACTTGTTTATTTACACTTGCTACCATGGCAACCTGTCCGTTCAGGTTTCATTTCCTCCACACATCTAAACCAAAAAAATTGCCTAATAAATATTATTATTATTATTATTATTATTATTATTATTATTATTATTATTATTATTATTATTATTATACTGTTTTATTAATAAAATTTGGGGATATCTTGGCTTATCACACTATTCACGCGGCGGAACTACGAAATATGTAGCCGGTAGGTTATTCCCACCCTATTCGCGCGGCGGAGCAACCAAATGTCCGTATAGCCGGTAGATTATTCCCACCCCTATACGCCAGAAGTCGCAAGAAAATGTGCAGACGACGCGTGTCGATAAGGGCAATCGATACTCTGTGATCGGCGCGCCGGTTGCGGGCGGGGCGGGCGGAAGGGCGGCGCTGAGTCACGGGTGCGGGCGCGGGCGGGGCGCGGGCGCGGGCGGGCGTGTGCGCCAGTGACACAGAGACGCGCGCGCCGCCGCGCCCCGTGCCATTAGCATGTGAATACCCGCGCGGGGCGCGTTGCCCCCGTAATTAGATGGCATTGTTCGGCCGCGGGGACCCAAAAATGGTCATTAAGCGGGACGTCATCGTCTGCGTGACGGCGGAGACTCTTTTTGATATATCGCTCGCTCGCCCCCTCCCCCCTCTCCCGCGCCGCGCCCCGCCACGCCCCCTCCGCCCGCGCCGCCCGCAACAGCTGCGCCCGCGAGTGCTTGAAAGAGGGGTACCGTTTGGGAAAAGGGTGCTCGGGGCTGAGTTGAAAGAAGCGAGATTCTCTCGATGTTTTGGACTGGCTTCAACAGATCAGCGTTACCGTAGTTACCTCTGCAGCGTCGTGGATCCGGAGGTCCTAGAGTTTCAGTCCCCATGGTGGTGGATTTTCGTCACTTGATGCATTGCTGGGAAGAATTTAACCACTGTCTGGCGAACTCTGGCAACAGGCTGTTCTCATTAGGGATGGCAAAAAACATCGATGTTTTGCTTTCGATGTTTTCTTCACATCGATTTTTTGTTGCAAAAACATCGATGTTTCTTAAATTTTTATTTTTTTAAATTCTTTTTTTAATAAAGGGGTTTGGGCACGTTGTAGAGTAACAGAAATCCATAGCAAGATCGTTGTTCTGCGTCATCGTCTTTATCACGCTGCACATTTCGCTTGTGCAATCTGAGGGAATTTTAGGTGGTTTTACTTCGATGGTGTATGTGACTAAAGGGTAAAGTTGCAAAACACGATGTTCTTTATGGTTAATTTTATTTATTACATTCGATAATAATTTTTATTATCATACTACTAACATGCTGATACTACTAACATACTACTAACATACAACTACTAACAAACTACTAACATACTACTAACAACGAAACAATAAAATATATCCCTTTTACGTACTGTAATTAAAAATGAATAGGAAAACAGCATGTTTGTTAGTCTAAAATTAAAACATGGATGTTTTAAACATCGATGTTTTTCGTCGATGTATCCATCGACATCGAAAACCCTTTAGCGATGTATCGAAACATCGATGTACCGATGTTTTGCCAATAAAATATGCCATCACTAGCTCTGATCGCGAGTTTTGCGTGGGTCCTCCATTCAGCGAATGGCGAAGCACTTACCTAACAAATGGGACAGGGGCGTGCTTGATCTTCCTTTTCTCATCCTTTGTCCCCTCCTCCTTACATGCACAAACAGCGGTGAGTTTAGAGAGTCCCGGCTGGGGCGTGTTTCCGCTGGTTCGGGTTTTACCTGGATCGGGAAAACCGCCCAAATAGACGTAAGGGTCGGAGACTGATATCACTAGGGGCGGACTTTGATGACCTAAAACATCGCCAAAAATGATCAATAAAATGCATTTAAATTTTTTTAAAATGCCCTAAAAGCCAAGAAAAATTATGTAAAAATGTGATCAATGACAGTTCAAAACCTGAATTTTAGACAATAATGTATAAACAAATAGAAAAAAATTAAAATTATTTGATCCCTAAAAGTACAAAGAAATCAAATGTACAAGGGAAAGCAAAATAGACACAAAATATTTCATTCTTAATTTTTATTTTTCAGGCAGACGGCTACCTTACATTTTCCAAAATAATATTTATCTAGAGTGGCCAAAATTTAACGGAGATCTGAATCACCGCAAACCGTCATTGTATTTAACGATTCATTGGAATTCCTCGTGAAAGGGGTAATGTGTAAGTTATATTATTTCAACAACTCAATTTCAAATACTTAAAATAATTCATTAATTTTTGAGTTTATACTAGATCCTTTCTTGTGGAAAATATGGCTTAATTGCATACGCTACCAACGAAAAATATCTATACAGAATGTCCCAATAACTATGGGTCACTCGCATAACTTCTAAACGCTTCACGATATGGAAATGCAGTTTTTCGCTCAACAATGCGGAATCATGGGGCAAGTATTATGTTGTAGAGATATTGTTTCAATTATGTTTAGCTTTCGAGAAATTTAATTATCTTTAATTTTTTTATAGAACCCTATATTTTTCTCACTAGCAATAGATATACCATAAAAAGAGGATTAAAATGATGTAACATATGTTAATGTTTAGATAGTATATCGAGAATAAAAGTATATTTTCTGCGAGGTGATTTTAAATGAAACTAGTAACATTTCCTGTAGCAGCCCTTGCCACTATCGCTTTTGGGGGAGGTGGCCTTCTCGGCCTCTCCCGTCTCCCCACAAAAATTCAGGCAACGCGAAGGCCACCTCCCAAAAGGCGACAGTTAGAACCACTACTGCAGAAAATATTGTACACTTAATTGAAAATCACATGACCGAAAGAATAATTTTATTCTCGAAATACTACCAAAACATTAACATATGTTACATCATTTTATTCCTATTTTTATTATCTATTTATTGCTAATGAGAAAAATATATGGTTGCTTTTGAAAAATCAAAGATGATTAAATATCTCGAAAACTACAAATATTTCAAACAATATCTCTGCACCATATTATATGCTCATTTATCCCGGTTCGCAGTGTTGAGCGAAAACTGCATTTCGGTATCGTGAACCGTTCAGAAATTATGCGGATGACCAATAGTTGCTTGAACGCGTTGTGTAAATGTTAACAGTATAACCTTTGTGGAACCCTTTAACGATTTGGACATCCCATATATGTATTTTGCCCATAAAGAAAAATGAAAATTCTTTAAAAAATGTGATAAAATATCTCGAAATACCGGTATTTTAAATACCGTGGGTTTCCGTGGTATCATGTTTAAACACTTTAACAGTCATTTCTACAGTCTTGTCACAGAATGGCTGGTATAGCTTTATAAGTAATCTATTTTTAAAATAAGATGTTGCTGTTAATAACTGTATTTTTCCAAGAAATATTGGAAGAGATTTTTTGTTTTACATTTTATAAACATGAGAGCTTGTATACATGGTATTGTTATATCTATCTTATTCTGGAAAGTCACTGAGCGAGACCTATTCCTGTGATGAGTATGCTCATTAAATGAAAGCGAAATGGAATGAAACCACGAATTGTGGAACTGAGAAGGCAGCTTTACCACGTTTAAACAAAATATTCTATACTGTAGGGGATAATGTTGGGAAGGAAAATCAGGGTTCGTGATGTAGACCAGTCTACTTAATAGCGGCGTGTTTATTTGCCTTGTATTTCGCAACTTTTAGGATTCGAAGTATGTAGTGATTGCCATCGAATAATTTCACCAAATTTGCACTTAAGTATTGTTCTTACGTCTGAGAGAAAACACATAATCTCTTTGTAGAAAAAAGAGACATATAAAGACAAATGAAAAAGATCAAACACTAAGTTAATTTTGCCATTAATAAGACTAAATAAAAATGTTTCATCAGTGAATAAATTTAATTGAAATTGGACATTTTTTAGCACATAAAAATATAAGACAAGAATACGTGCAGCTGCATTGGTGAAAAAGTTATGAGATGATAAGGAGGGGTTAAGGTAAGGTGAGGTGGCTACGTGATAAAAATCCCAAGGACCAAACTTGGAGGTGAAGATATGAGGACTAAACGAGGCGAGAAGGTTAAACGAGAAGGCATTGGAAAAAGATCAATCAGACTGAAGTGAGGGAAGAGCAAGACTAGGAAATGATGAAGCGAAGATGGAATTAAGGGTATTCAGGATGGGGCAAAAATTAGATCAAGCAGTTTAAATGACAGAGCGAGATGCTGTATAGCAAGACGTCAGGTCAGTGGATGGGCGTAAGTTGGGATGAGAACAATATAGGAAGAGGTCAGGGTATGCGAGAGGAGATAAGAATCAAGTAAGGAGGCAAGGATTCGACAACAAGAAGACCTGAAAAGAGAATAGAACAATAATTTATTAGACAAAATGAGGGGGTGCTTCGCATGGAGCAGATATGGCAAAATGAGAACACGACGGAGACAAGATGAAGCCAGAACTGCTGTGAAAAGGCGAAATGGAAAGGAAAGAGCAATATCTAAACAAAACTTGGAGAAGCGAGGACTGAACAAAGGATTTAAAAAATTCATTATGACAATGAAAATGCAGGACATGATGGGGTGAGACTAGGATAGAGAGAGGGTAAGGCAACGTGAGGACAGGACAGGAATGGACGCCAGGACAGAATTCCGGGTGAGGACATCACCGAGCGATGTGAGGATTGTTTGGATTGTTTGATGTCAGGAGTGGGTAGTGTGAGGGAATGCATTCTGAATGATGTGAGAACAGACTAGATAATGTGAGAAAAGGACAAGGTGGTGTGAGAACAAGACTGGATTGTCAGAACTGGATAGTATGAGTACAGGGCCGAGTGAAGTGAGATGAGGGGTGAGAGACTGGATAATATCAGAGGACTGGATGATGTGAGACTAGTGTGGGCGTGGTAGGACCACCTTGGCGGTGTGAAAACCAAACGGGCAGGCGTGAGGCCCGGTTGGTGCAAGGTGAGGGGCCAGTCCGAGAAGGGGCGGGTCGAGAGCAACCCACCGTGTCGGAGAAAGACTGGGTGATGTGAGACTAGTGTGGGCGTGGTAGGACCACCTTGGCGGTGTGAAAACCAAACGGGCAGGCGTGAGGCCCGGTTGGAGCAAGGTGAGGGGCCAGTCCGAGAAGGGGCGGGTCGAGAGCAACCCACCGTGTCGGAGAAGGACTGGGTGATGTGAGACTAGTGTGGGCGTGGTAGGGCCACCTTGGGGACCGGACAGACAGGCGTGAGGCCAGGTTGGTACAAGGTGAGGGGCCAGTCCGAGAAGGGACGGGTCGAGAGCAACCCACCGTGTCGTGGGTGATGTGAGACTAGTGTGGGCGTGGTAGGGCCACCTTGGGGACCGGACAGACAGGCGTGAGGCCAGGTTGGTACAAGGTGAGGGGCCAGTCCGAGAAGGGACGGGTCAAGAGCAACCCACCGTGTCGTGGGTGATGTGAGACTAGTGTGGGCGTGGTAGGGCCACCTTGGGGACCGGACAGACAGGCGTGAGGCCAGGTTGGTACAAGGTGAGGGGCCAGTCCGAGAAGGGACGGGTCGAGAGCAACTCACCGTGTCGGAGAAGGACTGGGTGATGTGAGACTAGTGTGGGCGTGGTAGGGCCACCTTGGGGACCGGACAGACAGGCGTGAGGCCAGGTTGGTACAAGGTGAGGGGCCAGTCCGAGAAGGGACGGGTCGAGAGCAACCCACCGTGTCGTGGGTGATGTGAGACTAGTGTGGGCGTGGTAGGGCCACCTTGGGGACCGGACAGACAGGCGTGAGGCCAGGTTGGTACAAGGTGAGGGGCCAGTCCGAGAAGGGACGGGTCAAGAGCAACCCACCGTGTCGTGGGTGATGTGAGACTAGTGTGGGCGTGGTAGGGCCACCTTGGGGACCGGACAGACAGGCGTGAGGCCAGGTTGGTACAAGGTGAGGGGCCAGTCCGAGAAGGGACGGGTCGAGAGCAACCCACCGTGTCGGAGAAGGACTGGGTGATGTGAGACTAGTGTGGGCGTGGTAGGGCCACCTTGGGGACCGGACAGACAGGCGTGAGGCCAGGTTGGTACAAGGTGAGGGGCCAGTCCGAGAAGGGACGGGTCGAGAGCAACCCACCGTGTCGTGGGTGATGTGAGACTAGTGTGGGCGTGGTAGGGCCACCTTGGGGACCGGACAGACAGGCGTGAGGCCAGGTTGGTACAAGGTGAGGGGCCAGTCCGAGAAGGGACGGGTCAAGAGCAACCCACCGTGTCGTGGGTGATGTGAGACTAGTGTGGGCGTGGTAGGGCCACCTTGGGGACCGGACAGACAGGCGTGAGGCCAGGTTGGTACAAGGTGAGGGGCCAGTCCGAGAAGGGACGGGTCGAGAGCAACCCACCGTGTCGGAGAAGGACTGGGTGATGTGAGACTAGTGTGGGCGTGGTAGGGCCACCTTGGGGACCGGACAGACAGGCGTGAGGCCAGGTTGGTACAAGGTGAGGGGCCAGTCCGAGAAGGGACGGGTCGAGAGCAACCCACCGTGTCGGAGAAGGACTGGGTGATGTGAGACTAGTGTGGGCGTGGTAGGGCCACCTTGGGGACCGGACAGACAGGCGTGAGGCCAGGTTGGTACAAGGTGAGGGGCCAGTCCGAGAAGGGACGGGTCGAGAGCAACTCACCGTGTCGGAGAAGGACTGGGTGATGTGAGACTAGTGTGGGCGTGGTAGGGCCACCTTGGGGACCGGACAGACAGGCGTGAGGCCAGGTTGGTACAAGGTGAGGGGCCAGTCCGAGAAGGGACGGGTCGAGAGCAACCCACCGTGTCGTGGGTGATGTGAGACTAGTGTGGGCGTGGTAGGGCCACCTTGGGGACCGGACAGACAGGCGTGAGGCCAGGTTGGTACAAGGTGAGGGGCCAGTCCGAGAAGGGACGGGTCAAGAGCAACCCACCGTGTCGGAGAAGGACTGGGTGATGTGAGACTAGTGTGGGCGTGGTAGGGCCACCTTGGGGACCGGACAGACAGGCGTGAGGCCAGGTTGGTACAAGGTGAGGGGCCAGTCCGAGAAGGGACGGGTCGAGAGCAACCCACCGTGTCGGAGAAGGACTGGGTGATGTGAGACTAGTGTGGGCGTGGTAGGGCCACCTTGGGGACCGGACAGACAGGCGTGAGGCCAGGTTGGTACAAGGTGAGGGGCCAGTCCGAGAAGGGACGGGTCGAGAGCAACCCACCGTGTCGGGGAAGGACTGGGTGATGTGAGACTAGTGTGGGCGTGGTAGGGCCACCTTGGGGACCGGACAGACAGGCGTGAGGCCAGGTTGGTACAAGGTGAGGGGCCAGTCCGAGAAGGGACGGGTCGAGAGCAACCCACCGTGTCGGAGAAGGACTGGGTGATGTGAGACTAGTGTGGGCGTGGTAGGGCCACCTTGGGGACCGGACAGACAGGCGTGAGGCCAGGTTGGTACAAGGCGGTGGGCCAGTCCAAGAAGGGACAGGTTGACAGCGCCCTCCCCCGAGGTCACGGCATGCGCCGGGGGGTGGTGGCGTGCGGCACTGTGGCGGCGGCCACATGGGTGAGGTGGGGTGGGTTGAAGGGGGTGGCGTGCCGTCGCGAGAAGCCTCGCGGCTGGGTACACGCGGCGGCGCGGCAAAGCAAACACACGCGTGCGCGTGCCCACGCTCCCCGCCCCCTCCGCCGCCGCCATCGCCGCCGCCGGCGCCACGTGCGCGCGCCCCCACGGCGCCGGTGGCGCGTCCCGCGGCCCCGCTGCGCAAACACGCGACGCGACGCCCCGCGCCGCGCACCGCACCGGAAGTCGCACGCCGCGCGACGCCCGCCCCAGCCCCCCAACCGGCTCCCCACAATCACAGCCGTAACAAGACGTTCGTTTCAATTGTTTTGTTCAGGTTTTCCGCCTCTAACTTGCAGATAATTTTATGTAATATAATGCATACGTACGGAAGTAGTGTGCAATAAATAATAAAAGAAATGTAAATAATGTATATATTTTGAACTGTGACGTTATAACTTGTTATTGCTTTAGATATAGAGCTCGATATACACTGCAGAACTTACCAGGATCGAAAGGATTGTGGTTACGAGGGAAATTTGAAAACAATTGAATGATGCTATGTGTTGTCTTAAGGAGGGATTTACGAAAGGAAATTATGGGAGAAATATGAAAAGACAAACCGAGTCATTTTAGCATTAGTTAATTAGTAAGTAAATCTGTATCAATAAAATTCGGTAAATAATAAAATTAATGTAAAAAATAAATATATCAAATATTATATTGAGAAATATTAGTAGGTATTGTCTGAAGACGTTGGAGACATTCGCCAACGGCCTGAGCTGTGCTCCCACACTACCTGCGTTGCATGGACGCGCTAATGCCGATTTATGACGCCAATCGGACGAAAAAAAACGAATAAATAAAAACTTTTAAATAAACTCAAGGGAAACTATTCTTTTTTATTTTCTTGGGCATTGACACACTACTTGCACACCCAAAGAAAACACCACTAGTCGCCAGGTGAAGAGTCACAAAAATAAATAAATAAATAAATACATTAATGAATAAATAAATAAATAAATAAATAAATAAATAAATAAATAAATAAATAAATAAATAAATAAATAAATAAATAAATAAATAAATAAATAAATAAATAAATAAATAAATAAATAAATAAATAAATAAATAAATAAATAAATAAATAAATAAATAAATAAATAAATAAATAAATAAATAAATAAAAAAGTCTGATAGCCAATGCTATCAAAAACTTCCTCCACCTATCTACAATATCATCTTTGCGAATTTCATTTCACTACATTTTGTAAACAAAGTTTGCGAAACATTTTGAATTGGAATCGCTCATATGATTCTTCTGTGAAGTTTATTTTTTCAGTGGAAATTAAAAACGAACACTGTTATATTCACACATTATGTGGAAGCAGTCGTTCCAATGGTTCCTAACTTTTGTAGAACATACACACTTTTTTATGTTGTTGTTCAGAAGAGTTTGTTCTTATTTATTGTGATTGTGTTTTTTGTTTGTTAGCCCTGATGATGGAATAAAATATTCCGAAACGTTGGCAAACTAGTGTAATCCATTAATTGACCGATCCCGTGATCCATTATCCTACTCCTAATACACACTTAGAACATAGATTCCCTTTTGTTTGATATAGTTGAGTAGACAAGTGAATAACAATAGTATTAAAACAATTAATTTTCAATAGTGAATAGATAAACATCAAATATATATCAGTACGTTCAATAATTCGAACAATGGGGTTTATTTTACAAGGAAATGCTCTGCAACACCCTTCTGGAACAGCAGGCCTTGCAACTGTCGCTTTTGGGGAAGTTGGCCTTCGCGGCGCTGGGGCTTTTGCGGGAGAGGGGATAGATCGCGAACGCCATTTCCCCAAAATCCACGCAACCAGCGAGAGCTGCTAAAGGAAAACGTGCACGTTTAATTTAAAATCGCATGTCAAATAATGTAATTTCATACTTAAAATAATATCAAAACATGAACATATGTTGCATCATTTCATTCCTCTTTTTATGATCTATCTATTGCTAGTAAGAAAAATATAGGGTTTCATTTAGAAAAAAGTATTAAATTTTCTAAAATTAGAAATATTTTAAACAATATCTTTATACCATATTAATTTCCCCGTGATTCCGCAATGTTGAGCGAAAACTGCACTTCGATATTGTGAACCATTTAGAAGTTATAGGGGTGGCCCATTGTTGGTGGGACTCCTGTCTATTGATCTTATTTCTCTTCGATAAATATTTACCTACGTATTCCATTAATTGCAATCTGTTGGAAAGTAGCAATGAAACCAATATCCTCCATTTTTGTTAGAATTCGTGCAAATTAAAAGGGCACGACGACATTACGAATCACTTTCCTAAATAAATTCACACTATGCTTAGTAAAAACACATTTTCATCACTAACAAAACATGTTTTGTTTTGTGTGTGTGTGTTTGTGAATGTGAATTTGTCTACATGTGTATTAGAGCACTGATATAAACAGAATCGCAGTTACGAATCTTGTACGCACTGTGGTGTGAGCAGCAAACAGGCAGGCGAGAATACTGTATGACGTTCTGCGCAGAAGAGAACCAAATTTCGTTCGAATTCAGTCCAGAGGGAATTCTAGAAGGCGCTGCTTCTACTCTGTTCAGTCGGCTGTGATTAACAGCCAGATAGGTCACAGTTCTTCCACAGGCACGTCGCTAAGAGTGTAATCGTACTGCACGTGGAACGAGAATGTTGAGTCGCAGCGGTGAGTTCTGTGTAAAATCAATTCCTATAGATTTGAAATTATTATTAATCAATTATTATTCAATTGAATAATATTAATTATTGATATTATTAAATATTAAAATTATTCTTTTCGTGGGAAAAACTTAATCAGGCTCATAGAGCACTAGTTAAAACAGAACAATTTTTATTCTACTTTACTCTTCGTATTCCTCAACGGTAGAAGCAGCGTTTTAATTTAGTTTATTTGGAATTCATCGAGAAACCTCGATCAATTTGTTACTATTACAAGTTGCTAACCATTTAACTTGTAGAAGTATTAAAATTTTCTGACAATTTTGTGATGTTTTAAGAAATTTCATATTTCCGCAATTATTTTCTACGAATAATATACAAAACACGAAACCTTTAAACTTTACGGAAGTATTTGTTTTCAATTAAACTGTAATAATGTCAATAGTTCATTGTAAAATAATACCCCCTAACATCAGTGCTCTCATCCCAGAAAGTGTTTCATCCAATTAAAAAGATATTATATTTTTTGGTTTGTGAGTAGAATTTTTTTAAGTAAATCGCCTATGAACTTGAAAATTGATATTCGAATTCCTAACACTGAAACAATCACTCGATTATATTTTACTTCCAAAACAAACTACTATTTATATGGTAGTAGATACGTTTAAAATAAATAATTGGGCTGTAAGATACAACTGTACTCATGGTACGAGAAATAATTGTAATATAATTTCATGATTTGAAGCACAAGAACTTTTGATACGAGATGCTCCACATGATTTTTTCATTCTACTCATATTTTTGGTTTATCTTTACGAGTTCTTATTATTAACAGTATTTGAGTGTCGTACTTTTGCCTGTGAGACACTACTGGCAACTGTCCCGGCCGACTCAAGGGCAGGCCCAGCGGATAATGTGGGTATTCCGAGTGAGTAAATTACCACTCCCTGCTCAAGGGCATGCTTTGCCTTGCCATCTCTCCGCGGCAATTCCTCAGTTCATACGCGCGCCTAACGACAAGCGGTGACCTTTAAGAAAGTACATAATACATTTTCTCATTGCTGGGAAAGATTCTTAAATATCAGAATTCGAACATGGTGACTGTTGCTGGTTGTCTAGAATTGGATAACAAATGTTCTCAATGTCAATCCCGTGCTTGCGTCGCGTGCTCGTGTCCCGTAGGCATGTGCAGTACTCGCAGCCGTGCTCGCGTCCCGCACTCGCGTCCCGCGCTCGCGTCACTCGCTCGTGTTCAGTGCTCGCGGCCGTGCTCTTATGTAGTGCTCTCCTTGGCGAAGTGTGCGCCCTGAGCTCACGCCTAGAGTTCGCGGCTAGTGCAGTGTACAGAGAGCGTGTACAATGCTCGCGTCCCGTGCTCGCGTCCCATGCTCGCGTTCCGTGCTCGCGCGTTTTGTGCTCTTTCGTGCTCGCATTTCATGTTCGTATTTCATGCTCTTCGTGCTCGCGTTTCGTGTTCGTATTTCGTGCTCTTTCCTGCTTGCGTTTCGTGCTCGCATTTCGCGCTCACGTCCCATACTCGCGTTCCGTGCTTTTGTCCCGTGCTCACGTCCCGTGCCTACGTCCCATTCTTGCGTTTCTTCCTCTTTCGTGCTCGCGTTTGGTGCTCATTCGTGCTCGCGTCTCATGTTCGCGTCCCATGCTCGCGTCCTGTGTTCGAGTCCCGTGTTTGCGTCCCTTGTTCGCATCCCGTGCGCGCATCCCGTGCGCGCTTTCCGTGCGCGCTTTCCGTGCGCGCTTTCCGTGCGCGCTTTCCGTGCGCGCTTTCCGTGCGCGCTTTCCGTGCGCGCTTTCCGTGCGCGCTTTCCGTGCGCGCTTTCCGTGCGCGCTTTCCGTGCGCGCTTTCCGTGCGCGCTTTCCGTGCGCGCTTTCCGTGCGCGCTTTCCGTGCGCGCTTTCCGTGCGCGCTTTTCGTGCGCGCTTTTCGTGCGCGCTTTTCGTGCGCGCTTTTCGTGCGCGCTTTTCGTGCGCGCTTTTCGTGCGCGCTTTTCGTGCGCGCTTTTCGTGCGCGCCTTTCGTGCGCGCCTTTCGTGCGCGCCTTTCGTGCGCGCCTTTCGTGCGCGCCTTTCGTGCGCGCCTTTCGTGCGCGCCTTTCGTGCGCGCCTTTCGTGCGCGCCTTTCGTGCGCGCCTTTCGTGCGCGCTTTTCGTGCGCGCTTTTCGTGCGCGCTTTTCGTGTTCGAGTGCAACTTTCTGAAAAGGCGGTATAAGACCTTTTATGAAATTAAAACAAATCAAGGTTAACAAGGTTTATATTTCATCATCCTAATGATTATTCCTAACTCTTTTGCCTGAACTTAACGTTCTTTGCAAACTTAATTTTAAAAAAAATATCGAAAAATCGATTGATGACAAACCTTCTGTCCATCTGTGGTCAACGCTGGCACCTACACCATTCAGCCGATTCTTTCTACTTCTAAAGAAATTACAAGATTTCGGATTTTCAAACAAAAGTTCAATTTTTGAGGGTGCTTCACACGAGGTCGCTATAACATTTTAAATATTTTCTCAAAAACTCTCCAATTTTTTTTTGACTTCAGATAACGTAAAGAATGATTAAGAGAATAAAGAAGAGAAAAGACTAAGAGATAAAAATATCAAGTTTGTTAAAATCCCTGATTTTTTGGAAATTGCAAAAGTACAATTATTTGGGCCGTCATCCTGTAACTACAATAATGAACACAGATATTTTATACCTTAACAAAATCTGTTGTTTAAAGTAATCTTGGAGTAAGGTCATGTACAATTTTTCGAAATTTGAACAGTTTTCTTGTAATTTTGCGTAAAATGCAATTTTTAGTTTTTAAACTTTTTTTCTCAAGTCTGTTCTTTTCTCATTAAATCTTTTCCTCGTTTGTATCAACGGTTAGTAAAAAATATTGTGCTCGTCCAATTTTTTGTGAAGTCTCCACATTTTTTTAAATTGCAAATTTAGAAAGCGAGAAAATATATGCTCTTGTAACACCACTAGTTTTACATTCATGAAAATATTATTATTGCTAAAATAACAAACTGGATAACTAAGTTGTTAATAAATACTCTTGCAAGAATGTGAAATTATTTTTGTAAAGATTGGGACGGAGCTACTAACCTATGTAATATAGAGAGATTGTACATAAATCTACTACGTAAGTCAAATCTGTGTGAAGGCCAATCTAATTAACAATGTGTCATTATAATAAACAATAATATTTCTTTTAATGCCGTTAATGACATCTTTAGATAAAATATTAAGAGAGGTTGTATGTCTAACGCACGTTATCATTTGTGATCCCGATTAGGTTTTTCCCTTTATTGACCATTTTGTGAAATAAAAATTGCTAAAGTACAAAAAGCGCTTCTTCTCATGAAAATTGGCAAAGTATTTAGTTTGAAAATAATATTTTGTAATATGATATAATATAATGCTAATATAATAATATAATATAATATAATGATTTTCTCCCCCATACGTCACATATATTTTTTTGACTGTTTTTAACTAAATAAATAATATTCCCATTTTCAGTTCAATTTTCTTTCGTCATTGATTCGCTAAAGAGTAAGTAGGTTTATCTCTAACTAGGACATGGAACTCGCAATCATTCAAGTATATAACTTTCCTAACTCATAAGATAGCATTTCTCCAGTTTACGAACTTGAAAGAGTCGCAGAGGCATTTTTAAAATGAACAATAAAGCAAAAGTATTAATCAAACATATTCATCCACATGAAGCCAACGCGAGAAGTTATTGTTGATTGTTGGTGCGTTCGAATTACTGAGCGCGTCTGTTTAGTATTCAACGGAAATTGGGCAACTTCTGGGTGGCGCGGTGGGGCGGTGGCATGTTCCCTCGGTGCCAGAACGGCCGCTTTTCTCCAGCCCTCGTTGACGAATTTCCCTCGAAGCAGCCTCCATAAAGTCTCTGGCTAATAGCCGCCGCCTCTCCCGGTGCGCCTGCCGCTTGCCGCTCCACCCACACTGCCCGGTCCCACTCCTCCGACCCCTCGACGTTACCGACTTCCGTGCGACTCTCACCCCGCCCCCCTCACCCCCTCCAGTCTTCACCCCCGCCACTCCTCACCCACGCCAACCCTCACCTCCGTCACCCCTCACCTTCGCCACTCTTCACCCCCGCCACTCTCATCCCCGCCACCCTTCACCCCTCCACTCACACCCCGACACGCTTCACCCCTCCACTCACACCCCGACACCCTTCACCCCCACCACACTCCGCCCACGGCACTCCTCACCCACGCCACATCTCACCTCCGTCATCTCCCAATCCATCACTCCTCACTCCGCCACTCCTCACCTTATCACTGTTCACCCCATCACCCCGCCCTCACCCATGTCACCCCTCACCCCACCACTCTTCACCCTCACCACCCTCACCCCACACCCATGCTACCCCTTACACTCGGACATCTTCGCCACCCCAACACTCGTCATCCTCAACGCTCCGACGTAACCCACCTCTCCGACACCTCTACACTTCCTCTGCTATCTGTAAGCCCGCCGCCCTCTCGCTTCCGGGTACCTCTCGACCCGCACCGCCACGCCTCTACGGACAACCCCGCCACCCACGCCGTCACCACCTACTGCCACTGCGTCCCTGCCTCACCACTCTCATGACGTCCCGCTGCCCCACCACACAGGATCCTCCACCGCCCCTGACACCCCCAGCCCACTACGCCCTGCCTATCCCGTCGCCTCCACCACCCGCCATCTCTCCGCCCCACCGTAGCTTTTCCGGGAGGACTGCGTATAATCAAGGAAACGCGTTTAGCCTCTCGAAGCGGGAGTACGCGCGGCCTAGTTGCGCGGCATTTTTCGCCCCTTCCACTGGAGGCCCAAGAAAATTATACGGTTAATTCCGCGAGCCGTCCCGCGGCGCCGCGCGACGCGAGCGCCAAACTTTTAAAGTCGCCGTGTTTATCGGCGTCGCGTCCGTCGCCGCCTCCGCCGCCTCCGTGTGGGACGGAGATAGAACAAAAGCGCGTGCTCTGGAGGGACGAGGATAGCGGCGGGAGCCGGCGCGCGGGTCAGCCCTGTTAACGCTAAGTGCGCGCAGGCGAAAGGGGCGCCCCTCGCGGCGGCGCGCTCAACTTGCGGTGGGGAATCCCCGAGGGTGCACCTTGCTTATATATGCTTCATTTGGCGAGAACGGCGGCGGCGGCGGTGGGGGCGGCGGCCGGTCGCAGTGTAGTGTGTGGGAGGAGGAAGAGGTGGAGGAGAAAGGGGCAGAGTGAAGTAGTTTGTGGCAGGAAGAGAAGTAAGAGGAATTGTGGATGTTGATGGCGGAAGCGGAGACCAAGATAAGGAACGCGGATGCTTTCTAGGCGTGGTATTGCATTGATTGAAACGGATGAGGTTCGTGACGTGACGAATTGAGACGAACCGGGACGAAGCGAGGCAAATCGGGACATGTCGGGACTCGGAGAGACGCGGAGAATGCAGAACGGGGAGAAGTGAGGCGTTGTTCGTTCAGGTGATACTGGTGGGACGAACTGAGGCACGGCTCTTCTCCTCAGCTGGCTCATACATTGATAGTTAGTGATGCCGGGCGCGTCAACTACATACGTCATCAGTCCCGTAAGTGTAGTGCATGCTTTTCATCGAGAGGTGCTGGTGATTTCTCCCCACTGGATGGCGAGATCCGGCGTCGACCTACCGTCGACTAGAGGGATTTTCCCAACCAGGTATCTCCCACCAGCTGGGAACCGCTCCAGCCGGAACAAGTTCTAAGTCCCCGGCCCTTCTGCCAGTGGTAGTGTAGTCCATGTTAGTGTGTGTGTGTGTGTGCGTGTGTGTGTGTATGTGTGTGTGTGTAACGGGTGAGGATAGGATAAGGATGCGGGAGGAAAGATCGCGTGCGATCCGTTGCCCGTTTGTTAGGGTACTTCTCCGGCATACGCCTGGTGTTGACCGGCCGCTAGAATTCTACTGCAGACAGCGACTGAATTCGACCTAGCTGAGACGCTAGTGTCGAAAATCCTGCCACCGTCGGGGCTCGACCCTAGGACCTCCCAGTCACAGGCACTGCAGAGACATCAGTTGATGCATTGAGCCACTGCTTCCGGTCTGGCTCATACAGATCCCCTTGCTTTTTCGCCCGCTGCTCGTCTTTCCACCCTCTCGCCACCTCTGCACTGCCTGCACCACGGTGTTCGAGTGGTTAGCATACTGGTCTGTGAATCGGCGAGTTCATTCCAGTCTGAGGCGCGTGGATTTTCAAAGAGCAGATAATCTCTCAGTGACCATGCCGAACCTGTGGCCATGTAAAAGAACCCTATCAACTGCCCGGAAAAATTAAACCTCCTTGACAATTTCCCGCCCTAACAATATCGCACGTTCTCACAACCAGATAGCTCGGATATATTTAATTTAGACAGACATCTAGCGGATACAGGGTCAAACCCAGGCGCTTCAGCGGAACGCCTATGGTCGCGTCTTCACTAAAAATTTCCCCTAGCCGGGGGGAGACTTCAAAGGAAGCCCGAGTTGAATACACGGGTGCGGAACTACAGCCAATGGCCGTGTCCCCGCAAAATAACCCAAACGGTAATAAATAGGTGTGAATTTTAATGAAATATCTTTTTTTCACTTTAGAACCACGTATTTTAATATAGTCATTAATTTTGTTATGAAAAAATGAAATCACCCATTTTTATACTTTTTTAAGCTTTTTTGGTCGATTTTGATTAGTAAGTCGTATTTTACCTACTTCCGTAATTTGTAAACCATTTTCTGCTGATTTCATTAATTTTAATAACATTTTAATGGTTGTTGCTTCAAATAATATTTACGAGGTGCAACAAATGTTCTTCAAAGAATTCCTGAGTAGCTTATTTGATCTCTTCGCTCAGAAATTGTAATGTCAGTTGTTGAATGTAATCTAAGGTTTCTGTGACACATATCAGCGGCATGGTCGGTTCGGCTGATTTCGTGATAACTTAAAGAAAGGGACTTCCTGATAAAGAACAGACCAAAAGAAAAGTTTGCAAGGTGAATTCCCTTGAACGAAAGGAAGAAGCTTAGATTTCATCAGTAACATCCAACAGCTTGAGTTGTTCATCCGTAATGGTTGGTCAGTTTTGTGTGTCCCTTTTCTTTGCTTTAAAGAAATAAAAAAATAGTTTTAAGAGCATTGTATTTATCATTTTTGGCGATGTTTTAGGTCATCAAAATCCGCCCGTAGTAATAAATGACCCTCTACACTCTGCCCCCTTGCCGTACCCGCCATTCTCATCGCTGTCCGTTGGCGACCGTAGTCGACGCCGTTTTTTTTTTCATTTTATTTTTTTATTACATTTTAAGAGGTTTACATGGTTCAGTTATAATAACAACTTTGTCACATGTATTGGTGGTTTCAAAACTAACTTATAACTAATTTCTTACATCAGCTGAGGAAACCTATTTAGGCTGTTTATTCCATTTCGGAGTACAATTTTAGAAAAACCTGAAATGGATACTGGTTTTTTATTCTTGTGTTGTGGATTGGGTTTCTGCACAGCGTGAATTCGGATAGAGATGGTATTTGCATGAGGTTTGTATAAAAGTTTGAGGAGAGGTATGTGATATGATAGGGTAATTGCTCTAGATTAAATTCTTTATGTAGTTGATTGTAACAAACCATGGTGGATTTGTTATTGTCATTAGATATTGATTTTGGATGATTTGCATTTTATGAATGTTTGTTTTAAATGAATTTAACCATGTTGGACTGGCGTACAACAATAGGGGTCTTATTATTGTTTTGAATAATATCAGAGCAGTGTTGTATGGGAGATGGCTATTTCTGTTTATAAGAGGTTTAAGTTGGTGTAATTTATTTTTGGCTTGGTTAATTTTTATGTCAATATGTTGTTTCCAGTTAAGGCGTGTCAATGTTTAATCCGAGATATCTTATTGATTTATTTGGAGGATACCTGCTTATTTGGGCATTGTTTAAGATTAAGGGGGGAGGGGGCATGGCCGACGCCTTAAGCCACCACACAGTCGCCTAAATCCCCAGCGCTCTTTTAAAAAGCCGCCTTGAATTCCTCATCAGCTTACTGACGACATACCAAGTTGCTTTGCACCTCGCCACCCTTGAATATTTTAATATTTCTTCATTCATGTCGAAAACAACTTACGATAAAGTAATGCAGTTTAAATTGCTTGTTTGACGTAAGAAATGATTTTACACACTTTCATTTACTTCAGTGAAACTTTACGAATTAGACATCAGTTTCGTATCAAGTATTTTTTGAGAGCACGTGTAATCATAGACTATGGATGCCTAATAATTACTGGCAACGCAAGTTTCGCAAGATGAATAGGCGAATTTCAACGAAAATTACTGTACATTGGAAATTTTCCAAAAGTTACGATATTTGTGTCATCACATCTTATTACAATATTCAACTAGTTATCAAGTTCGACAAGTCGGCCTCATTTGATAATGCCCAATATATTCGTACTGTAATACGTTTTTAGGGGTTTTATTTCGTGAATAACTATTATTTCATAGTGTCTGCCTGTGGTAATATTGCGTCACCCTAATATTCGCCCATCGCTCGATGAACTTCATGGGTTCGCCACCACAGACACCGCGGATGAATGCTTTTCTCTACGCAACATCTGCCGTTTCGGATAACTGCGCGCGCTCAATAGTGATATTGGAGAGATGTGGGTCCTCGAGGGACGCCAGTGGTGGGAGAGAGGGTGCAAGGGAACAGAACGTGCATGCAGAGGTAGGGCCTAAACTAGGGTTGCCAATTGTCTTCCACTAGGAAGGACAGTCCTTCATTGAAGGGATTCGTCCTCTCGTCTTCTTTTGTATTTTAAATGTCCTCCTTTTAGTAAATTTTTAACATTTGTTGTCATATAATATTTTGTTGATAAAATAATATCACATGACTAACATCTGCTACGTTGTATCGTTTCATGTTTTCTATTGTAAATTAAACAATAATGCCGTGTTTCTGAACGCTGCCAGACGCATACATGATAGTGTCTTGGTCTAGCGACTACAATAAAAAAGAGACTCTCAGACCAGTAGAATATTCCGATCAGTAGAATATCCCAGGGATTCTCTTACTATTCTGTAGCTGTCCAGTATTACTGTATTCTACATTTGTTTTATGCATGAAAATGGTAATTTCATCGCTTGAATTGCATGCAATGTGTGTTTTCGTTATTATTATTATTATTATTATTATTATTATTATTATTGTATAAAGATGGTTCTTTTTAAATTTATTGGACCAAATAGGGTCAATCCACGATGATACCAGGAATTAAGACGTATAATTCATATCATATCAATATATCATTTAAAAAGAACCATCTTTCTACAATATTAAAACGGAATCAACAGGAAGATATCAACCATTCTATTATTATTATTATTATTATTATTATTATTATTATTATTATTATTATTATTATTATTATTATTATTATTGTCATTATTATTATTGTTATTATTATTATTATTGTTATTATTATTATTGTTATTGTTATTATTATTATTATTATTATTATTGTTGTCATTATTATTATTGTTATTATTATTGTCATTATTATTGTCATTATTATTATTGTTAATATTATTGTTATTATTATTATTATTATTATTGTTATTATTATTATTATTATTGTTATTATTATTGTTATTATTATTATTATTGTTATTATTATTATTATTGTTGTTATTATTATTATTGTTATTGTTATTATTATTATTATTGTCATTATTATTATTGTTATTATTATTATTATTATTATTATTATTATTATTATTATTATTACTATTTGCACTGTGTTCCTCAGCTTCTGACAGCGATGTCGCGCAGAGTGCGCCTCGGCGGAGTCGCGAGTCGCCAAACGAGTCTTCTTCGTTCTCCAGGGAGCCCTCCCCGCCGCAGCCGCCGTCGTCGACGTCTTCAGAGGCCGGCGTTGGGTGAGCTCTGTCAAGACGTACATTTTGGCATTTTCTGATGAATGAGCGGGTGCTACGGAAAGGTGGACAGTTGCGAGAATTAATTTTCGTTTTAAATAGAATTTGAAAGGAAGAAATCATTCATGAAATTCGTCTGCTGCACAGACAATTTTCAAACCAGCACACGAGTCGAAAATGGAGGAGATACTGTCGTTTGTGTAAAATGAAAATGTAAATGATTTTGTTACGACGCTGATACATCTAACGAGGCAGCGACTTCATAGGAACTGGGTTTTTGTTTTGGAAATTGGAACAGATTGGTTAGTATTCAAACCTGACAAAATAGTTGCAAAAAATTTGCAAAAATTCAGAATTAAAGTTAAGAAGAATTTCACAAGTGAAGTGCCTAAGATGGCAGTTAGTTTTGTCATTGACCTTATGGTTTCGTCATGAGCTGCAATATGGAAGTTACCCTTTAGTTGCAAACATTCAAAGATTTGTTTCTTGTAGGCGATGAATGATTAATATACTAATCCTAATGATCTCATCCTGACAAATAGGTACACTGATGTTACGGAATGATCTTCTCGAATAAACTTAACTGTTTTATACGTTCTTTATAGGGTGGTCCACCACTGTATCATACGTAAAATAAATATTATATTTCATCCTCAAAGCAGCTAAAGAGATATATTTCGTGATATCTTTACGTACAAACGTGATGAATCATTGACTATTGTCGAACTCCAAATTTACTATTTATGTAAGAAAGTTAACTGCTTTCTATTAAGTAAACTGAAAATGTGAGCTATTTAAGGCTGAATATAATTATAAAATTGTTTTATGGGAAACGTGGAGTTGCTGGTTAGATTTAGATTTATCTGTACATTTAGTCTCTAACCAAGATTTGAATAACTCCCATTTTCTGCAAAAATACTCGCCTTATATTCTGTGTGTTTATACTTATCGAAACGTTTAAAATTGTTAAGTGCGATATAAAAACGATTGAAATCGTTAATTCCACTCTTGATCCATTAATACATAAATCTTTTATCCTTGGAAGATGAAGGATTTTTTAAAATTTAGAATTCTGGATAACCATTTTTTATAAGTTTTATTCTTCCTCCATTTGCAATCTTATAGAATTGTGGAATATAATTAATGTAGTTGATTCGAAAGTAAAAGGCTGTTCGAGTAGTTAACCATTAATAACTTCGAAACATTATGATTCTCTTAGTGGATATTCGTGTTTTTCTCTCTGAGATCTCAATCTTTTCCTTTCGATGCAGACTCAATCGATATGGAAGACTCGCCGGATCACGTATAAAGAACTCCATAAAATCGCTCTATGACTGCAGCTACAGCGGCAGTCTCGAACCCAATACAACCTTATTTTCGCACGCAAAAAGGAAAAGCAAAAAAGTTGTTCTCGTAATGAGAAAACACCTGGCTCGCTGCCACGGCACGGGGCGCAGCTCAAGAGCTGCTCCCTGGGTCGTTGCATTACACTCCAAAGGCCGTCGTCCCCTGCTCGGAAACCAATATGCAGATGCTGCAGACGGCGATGGGACGGGGCTGGGTCGATGGCTTATCGCAACCGGACGAAGAGATGCGAGTTTTTTTGCAGCCGACCTGCCTCGTAACCGGATGATTCTCGGCTTTCCGTGTTGAGTAGCTGATACGATATTGGGTGAAGTCTCGTGAAATAGTGTAGAAGTCTTTTTTTTTTATTTTAGCACTTCATACTAATATTCTTGTTGAAGTTTATAATAATCAATCTTGTTGAAGTTTATAATGAAAGAGATCAGCATAAATATTTCATTTGTTGCCAAAATGTTAAGAAATTTGTTTTGAAAATTTAAAATTCGACGTATTCGCTGGAATGGAGTTTTTTTTTTAAGAGTTTACAGTTAAGAGTTACGATATTGGGTGTAGTCTCGTTAAACTGTGTAGAAGTCTTTCTTTTTATTTTAGCACTTACTTCATACTAATATTCTTGTTGAAGTTTATAATAATCAAGTATCATTAATGAAAGAGATCAGCATAAATGAGATATTTCATTTGTTGCCAAAATGTTAAGAAATTTGTTTTGAAAATTTAAAATTCGACGAATTTGCAGGAGTGGAGTTTTTTTAAGAGCTTACAGTTAAAGGTTAAGACATGACATCAATTGCAATACAATTATGATTAATTTAGTGATAATTGAAAATGGACGTTTTATAAACTAAAAGTGTATAAATGGGGTACCAGTGCGTTAAGAGGATCTTTCGTTTATGGTGCCACTCACTGATGTCGTTCACCTGACTGGATCCGGTTCACTTCGAAGCGTTGTGCCGGGACATTATTGTTCAGCAAACGGGAATAGTTTGTAATTACTACAAAACATTTAAATTGGTACTTCACAATTACTAAAAGATCTACACCCGTGTATCTTGTAAATGCAAACGATCATGGCCTTTACAAAACTTATTCCGAACATAATTACTTACGAATATTTCTACTGATTTTACGATTTACAATACTGTAGACACTTTTATTGCGAAGTAAATAATATGACTTCTAGCCATTTTAGGAAAAAATGAATAATTAAATAATTGAAGCTACCAATGCAGGAACTGAAATTACTGTTACTTTCCACTCTTACTGTCGGTAAAATGTCAAAGACAACAAGAAGTAAACAATGGTAAAATAGATACATTAATTTCAGATATTAAACTACAAAAGCAATATGACTAAAGACATGAATTTCACGCTATTTAGTTAACCTAACTATGTTGAAATCTGTTGGTTATAATATTCTTATTTCTCGTCTCTTTATAATATTTGAGAATTAGAAACGAATTCATGTCGGCCATTTAAAGTGTTTCTTAAGTAATTAACATAACAAACAGCCCTTTTTTCTCAAGTGAGTGTCTGGGCAATGAGTTATCGCTGATTCGCAAAAGGGAGGTCGCTAAATCCTTTACGTGCTCCTCGTTCGGGCTTCTCAGTACCGTTTAGATTATGATCTTACGATACGCCCACATCTACTTCGGAAAATAATGACAATGTTTTCTCAAAAACCGGGAGCGGTAGCTCAGTGCATCAACTGATGTCACCGCAGCGCCTCTGACCGGGAGGTCCTAGGTTCGAGTCCTGACGGCGGCAGGATTTTCGACACTAGCTTTTCAGCTAGGTCGAATTCAGTCGCTGTCTGAAGAAGAATTCTAGCGGCCGACTGCTCTGATCGGTAGTTTTCCATGGTTTCTCCGATCAATACTAGGCGAATGCCGGAGCAGTACCCTACCAAAAGGGCCACGGACCGCGCGCAATCTGTCCTTCCTCTTCCCTGTGATATCCTCTCCCCTTACACACGCACTTACACTAACATGCACTACACTACCACATATTCCGGGAGATCGTTCGGAAGCTTAGAGCTTGTCCCGGCTGGGGCGGTGCCCCGCTGATGGGAGAGTCCTGGTTAGGGGGAAACCCCACTAGCCGACGGTAGGTCGGCGCCGGATCTCGCCATCCAGCGGGGGATGATCACCGCCATCTCCCGAGAAAAAAACATGCACTACACTAACAGGACTAATGACTAAAGCAGTTGACGTGCCCGGAAACACGAAAAAATCAATCAATGAATCAAAATATGTTTGGTTTTATATGCAATATCTTTACATAGTAATCGAGTAACCAGCATTTTTCTGTACTTAGTAAACTTTTTCATGTAACTTTCTATGTCCGAAAATGGATGAGCCGGGGAATTGTAACATGTTGAAAATTCATTTTGATGATGAACTGGAAAGCAGAAATATAAAAAATTAACATGACAATACTTGCCTGAGGCGACACGCTCAACTATTCTTTCGTTCAATGAAACAATGCATCAAAAACAAAGATAGTCCATTTGGAAGTGTAAAATTGCACAAAAAGCAAACAAACAAAAATACTCTTCAGTCAAGATTGGCGCTCATTGCACGAACAAATATTGAGTATGTAAAAACGTGGTTACATACGCAATATTTTTTGTACTAATATTTCGTACAATAATTTTTTCGTCTCTGGTTGCAAAACAGATTATGCAAATGAAATGTTGCCATGTGTTTCCGATCGTCTGAAGGTAGTACTTATTCCGCGTACAGAAGGACATATGAGAGCTCTGTGCATATTGGTGACAACTTATTTTAAACAATCGCTTATTTCGTAAAGATTTCATTATACCTTAAATGTCGATTCTAAATTCGACCTTTAGTGTACCTATTTCCTCACATAAAATAGGTGGAAATAATGTTATTAGCGGCTTTGTAGAAAGTGACGTCTACTTAACAGTATTCGAGCATGGAAGTTCAACTTTCTTCATCCCAGCCTGGGAACGTACCGAAAGTACATTCCGTACTGGTGCTGAAAGTATATCAAATCCAGGACAAAATGCGTACCAACTTCAGAAATGAAAAAATGTAGCATGTTTATCACACGAACAAATTGTCATAAAATTGAGGCCTCAAAAAACTATTGAAATCACTCTGCAAAAATGACATTCCAAGATTCGACGGGATTCTTAGATAGGCCTATCTGGCTCGTTCTGGAACTCTCTCGTTTAATCACGAAAACATCCATTTCTTGCCTTACAATGGAAATTACTGTTACGGTTTAAATACGCCGTCGAATGACTGCGTTTAATTTTGAAGGTCAATGATTAATCCATATGCATTGCCTCCTCCTAACACGTGGGAGCGCTTGCATTCCTTAGGCTTAAGTGTTATGCATGCCACACGTCGGATGCAGAAAAAAACGCCAACAGAAGTGCTCGGGTGGGTTGTCGTGTTCGTTTCTTTTCGAGTTCGCGGCGATGGGTGAGTGACCCTAGAGGCGACGACCCGGCCGCGGGAACCGGGTTTGCATTGTCCCAGACTCATTCCCCGCTCCTCCTGCTCCCCTCCTCCTCTTCAGAAACGTTCTCGAGCTGGCGGAAACAAGTAGGCGCCGCTCCAGTACTGGCACTAGGGAGGGGAGAACGACAACGCCCTGATCGTAAAAATTAAAAAAAAAAAAGATAAAAAAAAATAAAAGAAACACCAAACCTATGCAAATGTTCAAAAGAAAAATTCTTAAGAACCAATTTGACTTTAACTAGTTAACTTTCGTTGAACGTTGCTTCTGTATTAAATCTCAAGTCAAATGATATCAAGTAAAGTTTAAAAAATAAAAAATTAAAATGAATTGGAAATGAAATGAACGACTGCCATTTTTTAAAAATTATTTATGACATTAAAAATTCATAATTCTTAGTACGTTCTTTTAATTCAATGGGTACTACTTGGTCGACAAATGTAAATACATATTGAATTTTGTGAAAGTTTTGAAACAATTCAAATGTTAAGTCAGGCAAAACTTTTTCAATAACAAAAAGCATTACTTAATAATTGTTTTCAGTTAAAAGATAGATGTTTTCAGTTTAGATTTTCAATAAAAGTTTTTCACTCTGTGTTTCATACATAAGATATTTTTAAGTGTAACGAATACCGCCTGCTCACTTCTAATTTTTTTTCTAGAATGAGTAGAGTAACAAATATTTTTGCTGCATGGTTCGATGGTAATTCAGAATTTTTTGTTCCCGTATGAGGTTGGGAAGGTGTTGACTTCATGATCGCCAGCTACAACTTTTAAAATTAGATTCACATCGCCGATGAACTATTTCGAAGTGAAATACTTTCCTTACGGTAAAGTGAGTTGACACATTGAGCCTTCGGAACGCAATGAGAAGTCGAACGCTTATTTTCAGGATAAACTACATGTCGGAAACGATATATGTTTACTTTCGATATTGCCTTGACAACATATATGTATATATTGGCGGAACTTTGAAAATTGTACGCCGAGAAAAATAAGCAGAAAAAATCCCAGAAGCAGAGAAGCTCCACTCCCATATAATTTCTATCGTGGTTTTGGTGCCAATTAGTTTTGACGTTGCCGAGAACATTGCGGGAACACTTATGCAAATGTATTTAAAGGAACCGTGCTACTAATTATTTACTCTACACAATAATTCATGTTATATTAACTCCAGAAATAATTATTTTATGCACGATAGAGGACTTTTTGCCAAAACCATTGGGACGATCAATTTCTTTCTGTGATCATATAAAAATCTTCTATTATGAATCATAACTTCTTCTGTTATTTGCTGTTATCAAAACGAAGCACCATCTCATCTTTATTCGCCGTCTTAAAGTGAAAAAGTATTTTGTGAAAATAGTTTTTATGCTGATCTCACGTATGTTAGATGACTTAAGAAAAGACTAACCTCACACACGCTTATCGGTGCGAAAAATCCCACATTTTTATACAATCGTAGAAAAAATATAATTTTACCTACTACAGTATTAGTTTACAAATTTACTGAAACCGTAACTTGGAAGTTTTACTTCTATCGTGCGTGGCGACTGGGCACTTTTTCCCGCCGGTAGTTGCAAAAACTCTGGCCACACCACTGCTCTACTTGACTCGCGGACTCCTGCGGAGAAAAAAGCCATCTGCGCGTTTCCACGGCGCACGCCCGGATGTAAGAGGTGGTCTCGTGGGATAAGCGCGGTGGCGAGATTCGGGCCTCCGGAATGAGCGGCGAGGATGCCAACGAGATGGTGGGAGGAAGAGCAGAGGAACAAGGTGTGCACGCTGGAGGTGGGAGAGTCTTACGTGTGGAGCTTGACCCAGAACTCGAGGTCTGGGTTTACTGCTCGGGATAAAAGATGGGAATTCACCCGACGGTTCCCTGGCTCGGAGCTTCCGACTTGAAAGTTTCTAGTCGCGTGCTTTTGGTCCAATGAGAACGGAATTCATTATCTGGGAGTGAAAGAGGTGTGGGATGCGAGATTGCATGAATATCTGATTACTGGTTTGAATAGTACGTATGGGAGTCGTGTTCTTAACTTATATGATGGTTTGATTGCCCTTAAAGAGCTTGGTCAGGGTTTGTGGAGAATACCTGTGATAAAAACGGAAACGCAGGTGTGCAAAATAATGGAATATTTAGGAAATACATTTCACGTGAAATTCCTCCACTTTGCTTACTTTTGGCTATATATTTAATGACGTTATTGAGCATTAAAAGCAAATTTTACATTATAAAATGTTTTTTCTCGTGCAGAATCAATTTTTATTACAGACCAAATATATCTCTCTGCGGATTAAAAATGTGCCTTATTGTTAATGAATACGAACCATTTGAGTTGTCAGACTTTTCTAACAAATTTTATCAGTGTCTACTAGTACATACTTCATAAGCTTTCCCCCTAAACTTTAACCCTTTCCTAGAAAATGTAGTAAAATATATACTTGTTCATTACAGGGGAAGTGGGTGTGGTGGGAATATGTGCCATGGAATAGGGACAAAATAATTCAGGGTTTCTATAAAAACGTGTATTCAAAATTCTTCATACATCACATAAAAATGGACAGAACATCAATTTGTACTAAGTACAAGATCACAAATGCGCCCGTCATTCTAATTTCCGTGAACCAATAAAAATGAAACTTGCAACTCATGTTCAAAGTAACAGGGGAAATATTTGTATGCAGAAAGAAAACATTGCAATTAAATATATTTATGCCACGTAAGTGCAAATAGTTTTAATGTTATCAGATGTGATCTGACTTTCTCTCCCGGGGTATGTAAGTACTCTTGAACGTGAAAATGATATCCATCTTTAACTTGTAATCTTGACTCACTGAAAAATGTTTCGACTCAAGAGATGAAACATGTCTTTAATACACAAGTTTGCTTATAATTTGTATATTAGTAATTGTAACTTCTTTTTCTTGAAAACATTCATAATTGGAATCGATCAGAGAATGTGGAAAAGAAAGAAATGCATCACTTAACGATGAAACAAATCTCCAGGAAATCCTTTGAAATATATTCCAGGTATTATTTGATCGAAAAATTGATATTTTATAAGTTATAAAAATACTTTTGGTCATGTTATATATGAATTGCATGTAATACGACAATAGAAAAAGTAACATGGATTCCATCATGCAAAAGTTTGTTCTTAAACTCTGTGTTTAGAATGTTTCTGTTTGTAAATTAACCAAACGATAAAGCCATACCAAAAATGTCAGTTTATGTCCTCTTTAGTCAATTATTCTGCATTAAAAGAAATCGCTTGATGCACTTGCATTCCGGACACCCCTTCACCACAAACTAATACAACAGAAACACAAACACAAGATAACGCAAGAAAAAAGTTTTCGTCTCATCGTCAGAACACAAGCACAAGAAAAGTGACACATCTCCAAAATCACGTTTGAGTAAAGTGAAGTAAGAAAATATTTTTTTTTAAATAGATATTTCACTAGTAAAAATTCCATAATGATAATTCAAAAGACAATCGATAGATATATCTTTGGCCTCGGTGAATAAGTTAACAAGTAATCTTTCTGCCAAAAATGAGATCAGTATACAAATCATTATCTAGTTTGTTCATAATCAAATAAGTTATATTTCCTGTAGTTGCTTATTGAGTAATTATTATATGTTACAAACATAGAATAAATTTTAGAAAATCGTAAACCATAAAAAGACAAAACGAGTTGTCTGATTGTTCACACCAAAACAATGTTATCGGATTTATGATTAACGTTAAAAGGGTCGTTTTAGTTGTTTAGTCACCTTGGAAGATAAGTTCAATTTATCACTAGATGACAAAAACTGTTGCTTTTATATTGAATCTAGTTAAATTCGTAATTAAATGCATTATGCTCAGGGATGAAAAGATATAAAGTAAATCACTGGGTATTTGTGTGGAACGGAAACGGTTCCGATCGAATTGAAACCGTTCTGCAGAACGACAGTTTTTGAGATGTGTCACTTTTCCCGTGCACCGCCGACATGCTCATTTCCATCCGGTCGAGTGGAGCCGGCGCGGCGTGGCGATGGCTGCCGCCGCAAGGTCGCTGACCGGCGCGGCGTGGCGCGGTGTGGCGCGGTGTGGCTGGGCGGTTAGGGCCGCGGCACGGGCGGTCTCCTGGCGGGCGGCGCCGTGCGCGCCCCGCCCACCGCCACCGTGTCGCAGTACCTGGCCGGCAGCGGGGGCCGCTTGCCGCACACGCACTGGCCCTCGCCGAAGACGTTGTGCGTGAGCCGGAATCCCTTCACCTTGGGGCAGTTGGCGGCCACCTCCTTGGTCGAGTAGCAGTTGCCGTCGAAGCCCATCATGACGTAGCCCTTGGGGCAGAGCGCGGCCGGCGCGCACGTGGTGCGGATGTAGCCGGTGGCGTAGAAGCGCGCCTTGTCCACCACCAGCCACTCGAACTTGTCGCAGGGGCCCTGCGTCCACAGGCCGGTGCAGCGCGGCTCGTCGCCCGACGCCACGCCGTCCTCGCCGCCGCCGTACACGTACCGGCCCTCGCGGAAGCACGTGAGGTCGGCGATGTTGCACTTGATGAGGCGGATGGGGAAGGCGGACAGGCGGCGGTCCGTGGTACACGTGGCCGTTTCGTTGGCGGCGGCGGGGGCGTCGGCCGGGGCGGCGCCGGCGGCGGCGACGCACGCCAGCGCGGCCACGGTCGCGGCGAGCAGGCGAGGAAGCGCGGAGGCTGCGGTCATGGCGACGACCTGCAAGGAACTGCCGGCGGAGCCCCGACGCGCTCCCGCGTTATATAATGCGGCCGGTAGCCCCGGCGGAGGCGGAGGCGGAGGTGGCGGTAGAGGCGAAGGCGGCGGAGAAGGTGGCGGGGGCGGAGACGAACTGCGCGGTGCCGGTGATGGAGGAGGCCCAGGTGTCTTCGGAGGCGGCGTCGGATATTGGAGGAGGTGACGGAGGTAGAGTTGGAGGTGGTGACGGTGGTAGAGTTGGAGGTGGTGACGGTGGTAGAGTTGGAGGTGGTGACGGAGGTAGCATTGGAAGATGTGACGGAGGTAGTGTTGGAGGAGGCGACGGAGGTAGCGTTGGAGAAGGTGACGGAGGTGGTGTTGGAGGCGACGGAGTTAGCGTTGGATGAAGCGACGAAGGTAGAGTTGGAGGTGGTGGCGGAGGTATTGTTGGGGGGGGGGGACCAACGGAGATAGCGATCAAGGGGGCGACGGTGGTAGCGTTGGTGGAGATGCCGGAAGTATTTATTAAAAGCAATGACATAGGTGGCGTTGAAGGCAGCGGGTAACAACTGTGGAGACTGTGATGGAGGTAGCATTAGAGGCAGCGACGAAGGAAACGTTGAAATTGCTCTGGCATTCGCGTGGTATTGATCGGAGAAACACGGAAAACAACAGATGGGAGTTGCCGACCACTAAACTTCTCCTCCAAACAGTGATTGATATCGACACAAATATCTAGAAAACCGACAGCTCGCGTCTTCATTGCTGCTAGGTGAAAGACGAGGTGGAGAGGGCGTCGCTTGCGGCGAGAATCGCGGTAATGTGCCATTGCCATCGTCATTGTGCAGTTGTACTAGGGAGGCTAAAATTACTACTAGGGAGTACTAAAATTTTAGGCTATGAATGTTATGCTAGAATTGCCCAGGCCCGGATTATTATCATTCGCATGTCCAGATGATGAAACCCATATGCAAAATATTGAACCTACGTAATCAATCTTAATATTAAAATTAACTGTTAAGTCTGAAATTTAAATATGTGATGGGAACATGTTATATATGCATGAAATATTGTTTTGTGTATGTATTGGGGTTTCTATCCATCAGGTGCGTACGAAAGCCCTTACTGTGCCTGTGCATTAATTATTCCTTGCCAGTATCTGCGAAGAAAAGAAAGTGAAGGTTAGGCGAGACTGATTTACCTGAGAAGAAGTTGGATGGCGTTTGAAAAGTGGACGTACTCTCTGTTGTTTTCAGAGATAGAACAAGTGGCGATGAGATAACAAAGTATAAAGGAAGGGTTTTTTGATTGATTGATTTTTTCGTGTTTCTGAGCGCGTCAACACCTTTGGTCATTAGTCCCGTAAGTGTAGTGCATGGTTTTTCTCGGGAGATGCTGTGATCTTTCCCCGCTGGAGCTCCGGCGCCGACCTACCGGCGGCTTATGGGGTTTCCCCCTAACCAGGACTCTCCCACCAACAGGTCACCGCCCCAGCCGGGACAAGCTCTAAGCTCCCGACCGGTCTCCCGTAATATGTAGTAGTGTAAGTGTGTGTGTAAGGGGGAGAGGATAGAACAAGGAAGAGGAAGGGCAGATCGCGCGCGGTCCGTGGCCCGTTTGGTAGGGTACTGCTCCGTCATTCGCTTAGTGTTGATCGGAGAAGCCACGGAAAACTACCGATCAGAGCAGCCGGTCGCTAGAATTCTCCTCCAGACAGTGACAGCTGAAAAGCTAGTGTCGAAAATCCTGCCGCCGTCAGTACTCGAACCTAGGACCTCCCGGTCAGAGGTGCTACAGTGACATCATAAAGGAAGGGTGAGAAGCATCTTCTTGTATATTCTAGCATAATTTGAAGACGCTAACAAGTTGGCAGGAATGCCGATGACGGAAACGGAACTGTGTTGACGATGGCGACGGTAGTGTGGACGGTGGTGTAGGCGGGGACGACGACGTGGGAGGTAAACACAACTCTTCCTTTCCCAGGCAGGTGGAACTAAGCGGCCGTGACCTTCGAGGATCCCTACGTCTCGCATGGGTTTCCGTGTGGCACGAGTGGAGTGGGTACAAAGTGCATGCAGAAACTTGTTTGGGATGTTAGATTAAAACCTTTTTTTTTTTTTTTTTTTTTGAGAAAGATTGACGCCAAGAGAAATTGCAGTTACTAGAATTATTGACTTGGAGAAATGCGGTTGTGTTTTAATTGTTATTTTATTGCGAATGTTAGAATTTTTCTTTCGAGATAATGAAATACTGGTTGGCAAAGTGTGGGGGACAGAGTTCATTTCACACGCCTTAACTGTGTAACATACAAATGATTATTAATACTAATTTTTTCATTCTTACCTTTTCCCGTTTCTATGGGGTCGGTGCTAATGGGGTGGGCTCGTTTGGATTAATTTTCCGCACACTCCGTTTTTGTACAGATTTAGCGACGGTTTTATGACCGGATGCCCTTCGTGACCCCAATCAGAGAGGACAGAGAAGCACATTACATATAGCCAACACACACAATCACAAAACACATACAGCCATGCCCGAGTCGAGATTGGAATCCATGATCCTTCGGTCAGAGATCGCCACGTTATTACTGCCTTACCGATCTCGGCTACCAGGATCGGCAGTAAAACTATTCATTTTTAACTATAAATTTGAATACTTCATTATCAAAATGTAAATGATGTAATTTTATAAATGACGTTATTTTATTTATTTGCAATCTACTGTTAATGTACGAACACGTGTATCTAAGCTCTTGCTTAAGAAACTGTCGAATAGTCGAGAGATCTATGTTTCTGGTAAGTGTGACATCGTGTCATACCCTGTCCTCTTTTAATATATCTGCGATGAAGCGCTACCAAGAATAAATACAGGGTCAATTCTGCTGCACAAGATTTCTTCCTATGCGCTGCCATGTTAGGACAAGATACGTAGTTAGCAATGCCAGGGTCGTTCGGGTCGTTAAGAGTGTAGGTATGCTTGATCATCCCGATTGGAGCCAGGTGGAAGATGTTGCGGGGACGTGAAATGATCTACGGCGACACTATGACCTTCTCGGGAAAACATGTTTAGCAGCTTCAGCAACAAAGTGGTTTTAAAAGTAGTGTAAATTTAAGGAAGTATTTTTTTGATGAAATGAAAATTAAATGTTTGTATAAAATATATTCGTTATTCTGTCATGGTGTAAAAAATGCTTTTAACAAGGCTTTAATCACCAGGTATTTCAGGGATCACTTTTGGAGGGAAATATTTATGGCCCTCTGAACGACGGTTTTACGTTTGTAACTACTTTTACGTTTTATTACTTTTACTTTTCTCCTTAAACGTTATCTCAATGAGAATCTCAATAAAATATCTCAATAAGAAATTAAATTCAGATCCAATTATCTTGTTCTATTTTTATTATGTGATTTCTCCTTTATTCACACTGGCTATAATGAGGCAAATTTAGTTTACGTTCTACCTAGCGAACTGCATATATTTGCAATTTTGAAGCAATCTTACCTCAAATCTGCCCCCTTTCTTCTTTTTCTTCGGCGCTTGACGAATAAAATACCTAAAGAAAGGGTGAAGTAGATGCGATGAACAAAACACTGTAATATTTGCTCATTCAAAAAAGAAAAGGAAGAAGAAAAATAATAAGAATTATGTGAATGTGGAAGGATTATAACACTGCTTCGTATCTACCGCCGACTGACGAGGTACTGAGCAGCTTTCCGTTTGCAGCCATATGTACTGCCTTCCTGCCGTGAATATCGCAGTTCTTACTATGGTTACCACCGCTCGCGGAAAAGTTCTTTGCTCTTTATGACGCATTCTCATTGGCTCCGATTTTGATGGTGAAATCAAAAATATAATATTCAAAAATATAAAAATAATAAGTGTGGTACTTGCTGAGATTTTAAAATGGAAAGTAAGGAGTATAGTTATGAACTTGCTATTGAAAAAGCACTACAATTCAAAGAAAAATATTGCAGATATTTCGTTTTCATTAGAACTATGAAATGGTAAATTGCGAGAAATTATAAAATAATCTTGCATTCTGGCGTAAATATTCAGCTAGTTCCACAATTTCTCCTTATTTTATTCAGAATGATACTCCGATAGCTTAAACAATAATTTCATGCATTTTTATCGCAAGATAGCAATTTTTATCAAGAAAACACATGGAAGGAAATACAGTATCTTTATTGAAAGCTTAATTATTTTACATTTAATCTCGTGGGCTCTCGTTTTCGACACAAATATTCTATGTTTACCTCACTAGGTATTTCCTAGGAACATAGGTGGACCTAAAGAACAAATATCTCTTGACATTTGACGTTTACTAACGTAATCATGTTAATATTCTTAACAATAAAGCTTATTTTAAAAGTTATTTGTAAGAATTAAGAAAAACAGTTCTTTGCAGGTACAAAATCATGAAGTTTAAAGTAAATAAATAAATATGAAATGTCTTAGAACTGTGTGTATATTCCTGTCTTTCATTATTGCAAAATTAATGTTCGCTAATTTTGAAATGTGTTAATATTTAAATATTTACCTAAGAGTAATGAACCAAATGCGATTCATAAGACATTGATGCACACCTTTATAAATAATCAGCAAAATAATGAACAGAAGCGCGCACTCGAGGACCAGCAACAGGTACATGAGCGAGGCGTGCCCCAAGGCCACATTCTCGGGCCGGGGCGTCCTCAGCGGCGGCGAGCGCAGGGCGCATGGCGCAGGGGGGCGAGGGGGGCGTCCTCACGCGACGGGCGTCGCCGCCCTCGCCCTCACCGCCCTCGCCGCCTTGCCCGCCACGTCGGCGGTCGCCTCGGCCATGGCGGCGCGCCACGCCACCTCCAGCCCCACGTGCGCGCCCGCGCGGTAGAAGGAGGGCGGGAAGGCGCAGCGGCCCTCGCCGAAGGTGTTGGTGGGCAGCTGCGGGTGCGGGCAGTTGTCGCACTTGCACTCGCCCTCGCCGAACACGTTGTAGCTCAGCTGCAGCCCCTCGTGCTTGGGGCAGATCTCGCGGATGATCTGGGCGAACGGGTGGCACTGCCGGTCGCTCGCCATGAACACCTGCGTAAGGGAATTGATTGGGTTTATGTTAAGTAAGGTCGATCTTGTAAGAGGATCAATGACAAGTCACAGCGTTTTAAAATCTGTATATTTTATCAAAAGTATTTTCTGACTTTTGTCTAGTCATGGCAGACCTCTCCAAAAATTGATTTTGAATATTGAACTAATACAAAGTTTAAACAGAGTTGAAGTCCCAAGACTCGTTTTTAGTTTTGGTGTACATTTTGATCAGTACTAAAAATTAAGCTCTGAATAAGTTAGTGTGGCTGGAAACGCTAGCGAAGAATGTTGATAAAACAAAAAATGTTTAAAAAGCTGTGACTTGTAATTAATCCATTATGTTAAATATGTTAAATTGTTTTTATTGGATCATTCATACAAATCTTAGAAAATGAACTTGAGTTGATTCAGATATTCGGGTTTACGATGTTTTCATGCCAGCAGATGTTTTCATTTACATACAGCACTCATTATGTTTTCATGCGATTTGCGATTTAGACAGCAAAAAATTGCATCGATTTTACGGTGTTTTTATATTTGAATTTCTAATATATAATCCTACTTTACATGCTTTTTTCAGAGAAAAATTAAGGAGGCTTCACTTTATGAAACTGAAGAGAATTAATGTTAATGTAATTTGTTTCTTGCACGAAAAATAAAATGCTTACTTCTGACTGTTTTTACTCTTTGAAAGTTTTTATTCGCAGTTTTATTGTGATTAATTTTATAGGCATTGACTAACTGAGCACGTACTTCACGAAAGAATGTAGATATAATGACATTTCCGATATATTTTACGTATGTGACTTCCTAATATAAAACTCCTCAGTCATGCATTTATTTCGTAAATCAAGCAATATTCTTAAACGTCTTAGAAAAATAGAATAAATTAACTGTAGAGTTATCGCTAAGACACTAGTTATATTTGTAATTCTTGGATGGTTCTTTGTTTTTCTTAAACAAACATTTATATTATATCAATTTTCATTATGTTTTTTAACATTTAAAAAAATTTAAAGTAATTTTAGAGTCTTTTTTAATATGTAATATAATATATCATAATAAAAATTGATATAATATAAATGGCTTCTTAAAAAAATCATAGGACCTTTCAAAAATTACAAAAATATCAAAAAAAGGCAGTTCTATAATCAGTATCAAGAAATTTAACCTGTGAAAAGAAAACACCATGTATTTTGTTTATGCAACTACACTATTGAGTCGATATGCTGTCGTATAATGCATATTTTGCAAATGTTAATATTTTTCGTTGACTATTTTTTTTAATATTATTCTTTTGGAACACCCTAGGCAGATTTATCAATCAAATTTATCATTCAAATTATCATGCATATTATCTAGCACAGTAGTGTATTTTGCAAACATATTAGTACTATTTAATTTTGTTTTAATATTTTAGGTAACGCTTGTTGTGAATGCAAATTGGTTGCAGTTGAATATTAAATCACACTAAAAGAACTCTTAGGTGAGTATCTTTTCTTTATAATATACAAAGCTAGTATTATAATTGTTAATAAAATTATTCAAATATTTTAATTGTTAATTTTATTTATATGCAATCAGAAATAAATTTTAAATGGGGGACACATACCTCTCGTTCAGGACACCGCGACATATTGGCGCACACGGCCCGGAAGTGCCCGCTGCCGTTGAGGGCCTCCACCTTGTCGATGACGAGCCACTGGCCGCGCTCGCAAGGCCCCGAGCGCCACAGCTCGTAGCACTTGCGGTCGCCCTCGTAGAGCACGCGGTCCTCGTCCAGGCAGCCCTTCTCTTGGGAGGAGCACGGGAACGTCCACTCGAACAGCGGGTTTTCGGCGATGAAGTCCGGCCGGTCGGAAGGCGGCGGCGTCGGCCGGACGTGCGGCCGCGCCGCGTGGTTCTTGCGCGTCAGGTAGAATTCTGGTGGCACCTGGACGCGAGGTACGTCGTCTGCCGTGGCCGCACCTCCGGATTTCTTGTCGATCTGTGGGGAATCGGGAAGTGCATCCTGCGGTTTGTCGACTGGCTCCTTCTCAGCCGGTTTTGCTGGTTCTTTACCTTCTTCTGGGTTTTTCTTTTGAGCGTTTTCATCGTTCTTCATGTCCGACTTTTCAGGAGACGGTTGATTGTTCATTACGTTTTGCGTGGATGACTTTGCAGGTTCTTGTTTTTGCGTTTTCTTCGCGTCGTCTTGTTTGGTTGGATCTTTGCTCGGTGGAGTGTCGCCCAATGGAGTTGCCGAACTGGATTCGCCTTTTACGGGCGCTGGTTTTTGTCCGGGAGAAGCAGCTGATGGTTCGGGAACTTTTGAGTTGTCCTGAGTTTCTTCGTCTCTTAGTAAATCTTCCTTTTCAGGTGGTCGGAATCCCGGTTCGTCCCAAGCAGGAGGGAGAACAACCGACGTGTCTGGTAGCTTCTGTCTGTTGTCTTCTTTCCCGTTTTCTTCTTCTCTTACCCCTTCTTCGTCTCCAGAAGGCTGATCTTCTAGATTTTCATATCCTGGTGGCAGCTGAACCGACGTGTTGGGTTCCTTATTTCTGGTGTCTTCGCCGTCTTTGTTGTTTTCGTCTCGAACACCATCGTTTTCAGGAGGTCGAAATCCCGGTTCGTTCCAACCGGGAGGTAGCACTACCGACGTGTCTGGCAGTTTCTGTTTGGTATCGTCTGCTTCCTTTTCCCCCTCCTCTTCTTCTCTCACCACTTCTTCTCCAGGAGGCCGCACGCCGGGCTCGCCACCTACAGCTGGCAGCTGTGCGGATGTGTTAGGCTTCTTGTTGGTGGTGTCATCATCGCCTTCGTTTCCTCCGTCTCTCACCACATCGTCGTTGACAGGGGGCTGGAATCCCGGTTCATCCCACGCAGGTGGCAGCACTACGTATGTGTCAGGTAGTTTCTGCCTGGTGCCGTCATCTTCTCCAGGTTTATTCGACGTCTCCTGTTTTTCTTCTGTAGGTTTCTCCTCTCCTTCCAAGGTTTTCTCTTCCGCTTTTGAATCCTCTGAGGCGTCTGGTTTGGCTCGAACGCCGTCGTCGCCGTTGGCCGGCCCTAAGGAATCATCCAACCCAGGCGGCAGCACCACCTTCACATCGGGATGCGTGTGCCACGCGCCGATCTTCTCGCCCGGCGCTTGGGCCTTGACAGGGCGCGTCCTGTCGCCGAAATGGCCCTCGGGCTGCGGGGCCGACCCGGCGGCGAGGCTGTCTGCAGCCGGCGGGGGCGCGGCGACACGGACCGCCTGGGCGTGAGCGGTGTGCCCGCTGGAGTGCGTGGTATGTGCGCTGGTGTGCGTGATGTGGGAGGAGCCGTCTGGCCTACGGACGGCGCGTAGTCTCAACCCGAAACCGCCGGCTTCCGGCTCCAGCAGCGCGTCGGGGTGGGCAGGCAGCGCGCGCGCGCCCGCCGCGAAGAAGACGAGGGCGCCCAGCGCGGTGCAAAGCACCCAGAGCGGCGCGCGGTGGCGCGGGTGGGACGCGGCCATGGCGGGAGGGGGACTATCTGCGCGGCGCGCGGCCTCTCCGCGCTTTTATACGCGTCCGCGCGATCTAGTTTACGCGCCAACCGGTTATTTAATAATAAATGCGGCGGAGGCGCGCGGGAGGGTGGGGTGGGAGGGCGGAAGCGCGGCGCGTCGCGGCGGTGCGCGCGCGGCCGGCCGCGTCCTCCGGGAAAATGAGCGCCGGTTCGCGTACTGCTAATGGGGAGGACGCACAGTGGGATGACGCTCGGATCTTCTTGGGTGAGAAATGCTTAATACACTGCAGAAACCCGATTGGAGGGTTTGGTTTGGTTTGGTTTGGTTTGGTTTGGTTTGGTTTGGTTTGGTTTGGTTTTTGGTTTGGTTTGGTTTGGTGTTTGGTTTGGGGTTTTGGTTTGGGGTTTTGGTTTGAGGTTTTGGTTTGGGGTTTTGGTTTGAGGTTTTGGTTTGGGGTTTTGGTTTGAGGTTTTGGTTTGGGGTTTTGGTTTGGGGTTTGGTTTGGTTTGTGATCTCGGGCGCATCGACAGGTAATGCCGTTAGTCCAATAAGTGTAGTGCATGTTTGATCGCTGGACGTGGCGATGATCTTTATCCGCTGGATGATACGATCCGTCGCCGACCAACCCTGGGCTACTGGGGATTTCGCCAACCAGGTATCTCCCACCACCGGGACACCGTCACTGACGGGGCCCTACTTGGATGGCTCAGTGATGTCGATGTCGTTGCCGTTGACTCCGCAGCACTGTTTACCGGAAGGCCCTAGGGTTGGATCTCAGACGGTGGGATTTGCAACACTAGCTCTACAACTAAGTTGAATTTAACCAATGTGTGGAGGAGAATTCTACTGACCGCCTGCTCTGGTTCGGTTGACCGCCTCAATAGTTTTACATGGTTTCTTCGATATATACCATACGAATGCCAGAGCAGTTATCTAATGAATGGGCCATGGACTGTGCGTGATCTTTTCTTTTGCATCATTGTTCCATCCTCTCTCCTTACACACCAACGCGCCCACATATTAGTCGCGAGCTTAAAGCATGACTCGGCTATGCCGGTTACCCCTCTAGAGGAGACACAAACATCACGTGTAGGTCGGCACCGGATCCCACTTCCATCGGGGAACATCAACACCACCTAATAAATAACATGCACCATGCTTAAGGGACTGATACCCGAAGTAATTGACGCGACCGGTAGCATTTAATATTGTATTAATTCACTGCAAGGAAACACAATTTGAGCTCTTTGCTTTGGTTGGTAAAGATACCTAAAAAATGTTCTAAGAGAGACGAGACATAACGGTCCAAAGAAATGTGTATGGTGACCGTAATGGACTATGTTAAGTGGTTTGCTGTTAGAAATTCTCGCATCTTTCTTCTCGTTATGGAGAAATGTTTCTTGGAGAAATTGATTTTCGTATGGTTAATTTTCAAATAAAAATTGTTTGAATTGTACAGTATATTTCTACATATTTGGAGCATGTACAATCGTAATAAAGTAACATAAGGTTCTGAAATTCCGAATATCTGCTGATTTCGAACCCTCAGAAAAACGTCAAACTACAATATGTGTCAGTATTTCCGTTCACTTGAATAATAATATTTTTCAATTAGATCTCAGTTATTTTACACAATATTTTCTAGGTTTTCATGTGAATGGCTTGGCGTTTTTACGTTTACCCTTTTGCAACCGTCGTATTTGCAACGTACTTAATTTTGCTTCTATGAAAATGTGTGTTAGAAGATAAACGTCTTGGAAACGTCTATGAACGCTCCAAAAAATCAAAAACTATAGGTAACTATAGGCAACTGAGAATATTGATCGTGTTTGTATTGATGAGCAGTGAGTATAGGGTTCTAGTCGGGACAAATGGGCATGACTCGACTTTGGCGGTTACCCTGATAGACTGGATATTTATAGAGGTAAACTTCGCAAGAAGACGTGTGGGTCGGCGGTCCCTTGCTGGTCAGGAGCCTCATCCCCCGAGAAAAGCGCGTAGGAGCCACTGTGGCTTGCTGGAGACGGGTACAGCGGTACAACCCGTTCCCGCGCGAGCTAGGTCACGGGTGGCCTGCGCCTCCTGCGTGCGTGTCCCCTCCCCTCCCCGCCCCCACTCCCCTCCACTTCTCTCCGCGCCGACGACCTCGCGGTGCCACTGCAGACGCCGCGACGTGTGGCGACCCGCGAGGAGTCGTGTCCCGCCTCCGCTCCCGCGACATTCGGTTGCCTCCAGGCCCCTTTTACGCTTCCTCGTTCCCAATCATTGTTCGTTTCCAGCCCCTTTAAATTGTTTCTCCTCGTTATTTGGACGTCGTTTTTGTAATTAACACATTTCTCTCAGCTGTATGTTAGCGGGTTGGGAAAATACAGAAAAGTACTAATGATTTTCAAACTGTCTTGGGAATTGCGTAATTTCCTTTGTAATTCTTTAGTGAGTGTCCTTGGATTTTATATTTCTCAGGACGATAAAAGCAATTGTGCGTGTTGATTTTATTCTATTAAATACTTGTTTCTACATCAACATTGTCATTTTTCGGTATTTTTGTATTAAATTTGAGATGTGTACATCAATAAAAATGTTTTTGGAAGATGCACAGCAGCCCGGGGAACGATATATATTCTAAATTATTTCCAAATAACGTAAGGAATTCATAATAATGTTAATGGGATTATTTAAATTTGATATAACAATTGCAAGAATATAATAGAAGTTTCGATATATAAGAAAGGATAATGAGCTTTTGTGATTGTTTTTCTACGCACCATTTTGATACGCAGCAGTTACAAGTTCACACAAGTAACAATGCAATACAAAGAAGTTAAAAGCTACACGAAACGGGACTCGAATGCATTCTCTTAAGTTTTTAAAAAGTTTTGTGGGATTCACGAATTTGAATATCTCATTTTAAGAAGAAAAATTAACCATCGTATAAATGTACACGAAAAATATTGAAAAATCTTGGAAGCAGCTATAAAACTAGCTTTCTGTATTAAGTAGAAGAAGAGAAAATATGTAATTAAGGATAGAATTGTTTTAAAAATGGTTCTTGATACGTACTTGTCTGTCAGCTTTTTGCGACTCTTTCACTTCGTTTAATGCCTCCCTAATTACAAACACTCCGGATTCTCTCGGTGTCTAGATTTTACTGACTTTGTTATCATCGTACCGCGTTCGTTCCCCTGCGTTCTCAATGCTGCAAGATTTTAAGCATTTCTTATTTTGAAACTCAGGTGCATCCTGCTTTCAGGTTTCAGGTTTCAGATTTCAGATTGCAGGGTTATATATACACTGAATCCGGACTCCCATCTTCGAAACAGGTTCGAACCAACAGCAATTTGTTGGGTGCTGAGACAAGTTGGCAGTAACTACTTCTTATGTGCAGAGCTTGCACGTTTACAGGATGCCTAAATCTTTTCCTCCATATATGGTAATTCTTTCTTCTCCTTGACTATGTTTTATACACGTATTTCTCATCTCTGCTGGTTTTTTCATTCTCTCTTTCTCTTCTATTCGCATCCTTTCTTTTTATTTTTTCGTTCCTAATTTTCCTCTTTGATGCCTTTTTCTTTCTCAGTGCGATTTTGCTATAGTAGACAGTAATCATTTATATGAAATAAATATTTCAAATGTATATTGCACGTTTTGGTAATACGTTAAAGTTCTCTATCTATATTTTGTTATTTTCGAAAATAAGAATATTAACCTAAGTACAAGCCTGAAGTTTTGAAAATTGCAGTTCCAGAATTTACATTTTGCGTAAGACCATTTTGTATTTGAAATTACTTTTCTGATTGCATAACCAGACAAAAGTGTGTCAATTTGGTGTTAATCTCCTTGCATCATCCCACCATATCTAAGTGCCCACTTCATCAGTATTCAAGCGCAACAGTCCTTTTCATTGGCACTGTACTGTTATCTTTAACTTTTAGCAAACAGTTTCCTTATGTTGTACAACGTCATAAATTTGCATATCTTCTCCGAATTTGGATGAACAAGAAGAAGAAACAGAAGCCAGTGTGAGTGCGTTCATTACTCTGGGGGTTTCGAGACATCCGTTACTTGTCACCTCAAATGAAGTCGGGTTGTTCGTTGTCTGCGTTCCTCTGACCCCCTCCCGGGTGCGCCGATGTCAGTTGCAGAGATTGATGATGAGTCTGTTGCAGCAGTGGCAACGGTGCGCCTCGAATGCGCATGACCGTTACAGCGTCTCTTTATGAATGCACCTTCATGCCCGTGTCATACTTTGCCTGTGATTGAGGTGGCAGATGACCTCTTACTGCCGTTGTGGCACTGCACTGTTAATCAAATAATTCCATTATGTGATTTTTATTGTAACTGCAATTAAGTATAATCGCTGTAAATTGCAAAATAAATATCAATATAATAATAATAATAACAATAATAATAATAATAATAACCAAATAACATTCATAAAAATCTGGAACTTATTCAAATACCAAAATATACCTATAAAATTATGCAAAAATCGATCATTTTAAACACATGCAGGCTTGTTCGAAAATTCCTAAATTGCGACGAAACATGAATTGACCTGTGTCTTGGTTATTAACCCGACACAAAGTCAAATAAAAATCCGGTGAATACCGAGAAAAACAAAGTATAATAATAATAATAATAATAATAATAATAATAATAATAATAATAATAATAATAATAATAATAATAATAATAATAATAATGTTGAAGGTCCTGGAGATCTTTCGATTTCGTCGTAGACTTACTGAGTTTTCCAAGGCTAGTATGAAGTCGTGGAGTACCAGGTTACTAATACACAGCGGAAAGGAAGTTGTAGACACAAGAAGTGGTTAGATTAACAGAGGAATTTTTCAAGGATATTCGCTATCCCCTCTCCTGTTCTGTTTTAGTTTGAGCCCACTATCTAGACAGTTATCCCAAACTGACTTCGGTTACAAGCCCCATGGTGATGAAATACCAGTGTCACATTTGCGGGAGCCATGGAGCTCCTGTACAACACAGCCGATATGGACATCACCTACGAGCGACTCGGGGATCAACACATCCTCGCAGATTCACCAGGCAGCTCCTTCAATCACATCAATGGAACCACCCAGAACCTGCAGGCAACAAACCTCGAACATGGAAACGGTACTCCAGCCGCCGACTCACCACAAGGCTCCAGTAAGGTCAGTCATACCAACGCGGCCAGCGGCCTGCCCCGCGGCCAAGGAAGCCACGACCCCGCCAACATCAACGGCAGTGATAAGACCAGTAACAGTGTAAAAAGAGGTCACGGTGACAGTACCCCCCTAGGCGGCCCAGCAAAAAAACAACCCAGCAGCAGTGAATATAATGTGCCTATTAGTAATAGATATGCTCCTCTTGAAGAAAATAGTGACCGTGACAAAAGATTCAACTACCTGGACGACGACGAAACACACGAAGTCGAGAACATAAAAATTCCCCCCATATTTGTGAAAGACATTCCAAACATTAATCACTTCAACAAAGAGATTAAAAAGCAAATTACCACTCAATTCACCTCTGACATGGCAAACAACAAAATTAAGCTATCTTTCAAGTACATAGCGGACTTTAGAAAGGCCATCAAATATCTCTTAAGCACAGCCAGACAATTCCATACCTATAAGGATCCCTTAAACAAGAAATTCTCAGTAGTTTTTAAAAACATTCACCAATCAGTAACTCAGAAAGAGGTATACGAAGATTTGTACCCAAAATATCCTTCACTGATTAGTGTCACAAGACTATACAAAGACAATATCCCCATTCCGGTTATTGCAGCAGAGTTCGACGGGCATCAAAGTATTGAGGAAGTGTTAAAAATTAATGCAATATGTAATCTGTGTGTCAAAACTGAAAAAAGACGTAAAACAAATGTGCCAATACAATGTTTAAGATGTCTGGACTTCGGCCACACAAGAAACAACTGTAATAATGAAATTGTATGTGCATTCTGTGCTAAAGACCATTACACGGCAAAATGCCCACAAAAAAACTTAACACCAACATGCCACAACTGCAAGGGCCCGCACCGTGCGGACATTCGGTCCGCAGAATGTAATTATTTTAAAAAGATTTCAGAGACCAACAAAAGCAATTCTAAAACTACTGCCCCCCAAGAAAATTCAAACAACAATACTTCTGCCCCTATACTTACAAATCGCAATTTTCCTAATCTTCGTTATAATCGAACCATACCTGGCTTTACGTATCAAGAAAACCCAAACACAAACCAGCATAGCACTAAAAACACACACCAAAATGTAAATAATAATAACAACAGCAATAACACAAACTCAATAATACACACTATAGTCAACAACATTACAAATTACTTAATGGGCATAATCAATAGTATCATTCCAACCATAATAAGCAGTATTCAAAATTCAATCACATCTTACTTTAATAACAATAATGCCAGAACAGTGTAATAAAGATTTAATCATACTAAACTGGAATGCTAATAACATCTCAAACAAAAAAATGAACTAAAATATTTCTTAGAAGATAAAGGAATACAAATCGCATGCATCACCGAAACGCACCTCAGCCCAGACAAGACATTTAACCTATCAGGATACAATGTAATAAGAAAAGACAGAGTAGATCAAAAAGGGGGAGGAGTTCTCATACTTATCGAAAAATCAATACCGTATATACAATCTGACACACCTCACACTCCAGGGTTAGAAACCGTTGCTATTAAAATCCCTATAAACAATAGAATCACAACCATAATATCAGCATACAAACCACCCCATATTAAAATGAAAAACACCAACATAATTTCCCTTCTTCAACAGAATACCCCTATGATTCTACTAGGTGACTTAAATGCAAAACATACTAACTGGGGTTGCAGAGTTTCCAACAATGCAGGCTCTCAACTACTTAAAATAATAACAGACTTAAACCTAACTACACTCACGCCATACGAACCAACCCATTTCCCACACGACAGCAGCAAACACCCAGACATATTAGATATAGCAATTACTAACACAAATACAGCTTATCATTCAACCCCAGTATTTGAGATGGATTCAGACCATCTTCCAGTGTTAATAACCACTAAAATAATACCTCCCCCACATGCTCCAACTCAGAAACTAAACACCCAAAACATAAATTGGGAATCATTCAGGAAAATAGTGAAGGCCAAGACACCACAATTCAAAATATTAAACTCTCCCCTAGAAATAGACAAATCTGTCATGCAGATAAACGAAATAATAACAAACACAATAAAGCACTTGCAAGACAACAGACCCACATATTCTCTCATTAAGACAAAACCGAAACTACCCAAAGAAATAATAGAAATAATCAACACACGCAATAAAACTAGAAGGCTATGGAGCAACAATAGAATTCCACAACTGAAAAAAGAGCTAAATCTCCTAAATCATATAACAAAAAAAGCAATTAATCTACACACCCAACAATCCTTCAACACCAAAATAGAATCACTAAGTACCTCAAATAAATCACTTTGGCACTTCTCAAAATGTCTTCTAAACAAAAAATAACCATGCCACCCCTCAACACGGCACAAGGTATAAAATATGCTCCACAAGACAAGGCAGAAGCACTAGCAGAACACTTCGCTCAAACATTCAAACCTAACAATACATCCGTACACTCAAACCACCAGGCAATAATTGATTCAAATAGAGCACCAAACTATGACGTCCCTCAGAGAATAAAATTCATTTCACCCTCCGAAGTTAAAAACCTCATAAAAAATTTGCCCAAAAGAAAAGCTCCTGGACACGACCTAATTAGCAACCAAATAGTAAAAAACTTGCCCACATCCACAATTGCACATATAAATAACATCTATAATTCATCACTCAGATTAGGCTATTTCCCACGTTCTTGGAAAATATCAAATATCATCCCGATCCCTAAACCAAACACTAATCATAGTCTTGCAGCGAATTATAGACCAATAAGTCTCCTGCCAACTATTTCAAAAATATTTGAAAAACTAATTTTAAAAAGACTCAATAATCACCTAACAATGTCAGAAGCTATCCCAAATCATCAATTTGGTTTCAGAAACCATATCTCAACTGCACACCAATTACTCAGGATAACTGAATATATTCACACTAGCTTTCAAGAAAAGAAACACACAATAGCAATACTCTTAGACGTATCTCAAGCTTTTGACAGAGTCTGGCATCCCGGATTAATCTACAAACTCAAAACTATAGGAACACCTAAATACCTACTAAACATTATCACACAATTTATATCAGACAGATCTTTCACAGTAACCATAAACAATCATAGCTCCAACCCACGCACAATAGAAGCAGGACTTCCACAAGGCTCACCACTATCTCCAACGCTATTTAATCTTTACACAGCAGATATCCCCATCACACGTTACACGCAACTTGCACAGTTCGCCGACGATACGGCAATATTCATATCAAGTCGCACGTTGTCATATAGCAGTACAAAAATTCAACAACATTTAAACAAAATAGATGAATGGGCAACAAAATGGAAAATCAAACTAAACCCGAACAAATCAAAATCAAAAATCTTTTCATTAAGACCATTCTCTACTCCCCAACCATTACTATTAAACAATAGCATAATAAACTGGACACCAATGAATCAACCTATCAAATACTTAGGACTAAACCTCGATACAAAACTCAACTGGAAAAACCACATCAACATTAAAATACAACAGGCCAAAGTGAGATCAATCCAACTCAAACCATTACTAAATAAAAACTCCAAACTTTCATTAACAAATGCAATAACACTATACAAAACCATCATAAGACCCATAATGCTATACGCATGTCCCATATGGACAAATGCCGCACCATCCAACGTTAAAAAAATACAAATAATACAGAACAGATTCCTCAGAACAATCACCAACGCCCCATGGTTCATTTCAAATCAACAACTTCACAGAGAATTAAACATGAACTCAATCATCTATCAAATAGCACGCATATCCAATAATTTCTACTCCAACATAAACGCAATAGACCAACTAAAACAATACAATCTAGCCTCAACGAACAACACACAGACCAGAATAAACAATAGATACCCATTCGATTCATTCCTCAAAATATTCTCAAACATTTGTGAACAGTAGATACTCTCATGAGTAATCTACCCCAATGTAGTAGTAATAGTAGAATTAGGTTAAGTATAGTATTAAGTTAGTAGTAAGTCATCATTACATATGAAAGAGTGTAATACTGAACTATGTACAACCCAACAAGCAATAAATAAATTAAAAATTAAAAAAAAAAAAAAAAAAAAAAAAAACCTGAGCTACCGCTCCCGGTCTCTGAAGTATTAATTTTTAATGGTTACGTGTATGTTTTTCGCGTCGCACATCCTAATTTTTGGTAGGAGTTGTGTTTGGCGCTTCCCGCCCACTGTGCACCCCCGCCGCCGCGGGAGGCGGGCGTGAGCGAACGCCGTGGTGCCACGGGGAGAGGCAGCGAGCGTTTTTTCGGACGCCCGCGGCGCCCAAGCGCCCTCCCTCGGATAAGGCAGTGTACAGAAGCTTATCACAGAGTAAGCGCCAATATTTAAAGATTAAAGTCGGGCAAATCTTAGGTGAGCGATAATGCTGCCAGATTGCAGCTTGTGAGTTTGCACTTGCGACACGGCGCGAGGGCGCGGGCGTGGAGCCGCGTGGCCCTGAGAAGTGGAGTGGGTGGGGATGAGTGGATGTGGAGGTGGTTGAGATGGTAGCCGCGAATCCGTATGGCCCTGAGAGGTGGATGAGTAGGTGAGGATGTGAATGGGGAGGCGGTAGAGATGATAGCTGCGGACCCGCGCGGCGTTGAGATTGGAGCAGTAAGTGAGGATGTGAATGTGGAGATGGTTGAGATGGAAGTCGTGAATCCGCGTGGTCCTGAGAAGAAGAGTACGTGAGGATGTGAATGTGGAGGTGTCGGCATATCCGCGCGGCCCTGAATGGTAGAATACGCACATTAGAGAATGTGAATGTGAATGTGATTATGATGGTTGCCGGGAGATTGTGAACCGTGGTATGAGGAGCCATGATATAAGAAGACACGATGCGGAATTGTTGGGATCGCCACGCTGGTTGGTAGGACGGCTACGGAACAATAGTTCAGAAACGGTAACAATGACTACAGAGCGGTGGATGGGAATAATTATGGTGGGTGAATTAGAGAATAAACTAGTATTTTCAATTCAGTGGTAAAGATAACATTGAAGTATATTATCTGTGATGGGAGTATATATTATCTGTGGTGAGTAGAATGTGCAAAGATGTAGTAAGACCTCGTCAAATGTTCAAAAGAAGTAGAACAATGTACGTATTACAACATTTACATTGAAAAATTAATTTTCAAAAATGTCACGAAGCTGTACTAACACATGAAAAGCTTTCAACCATAATTTTTATGAAATTATTAATGTCTAATCCCATATTCACTTTTTTTTTCATTTTCAAGTACAGCTTGCAAATCAAACTTCGAGATCCTGAGATGATTTGAAAGAAAAACATTGAGATATTTATGCAACGCGCCGTGGTTCGTAACCAATAATAATTTGTATAAAGACTTGAACATCTCAACTATGACAGAGGTTATCACCGAGCGAAGTAAGAGGCATCAGACGAGACTGAGCTACTAACCAAACCAACAATCAGTGAAAATGTTGGACAACAGTGAACATGTGTATATAGAGTAAAGCGTAAACATATTCTAGATTTACCCTTTCGATTCACTTAATAGTTACTTACGTCTTGTGTACCATTTACTACTTGTTCCAAGTGAACAGATTGTGAATTAGCAGTATTGAAAATAAAATAAAAGTTTAAAAAAATCAAGTTTTTGGTAAAGCATTTTATTCATCTAATGTTTATCACTCATTATTAGGGATAACGAATAATCGTCAAGTCCGGCTGCTCGATGCAACTATGATAGGAGCGTGTGTGCGTCGGCGGAGCGTGCGTGCATGCGTAACGCGGCCTGAACGAAGGCGCCTTCTTCGCGGCGGTTATCGTAGGGTGCGTGTCGCCGACGAGATGAGAGCGCTACCGTGAACGCCACACAATGGGCCCACATCACTGAAGGAGCTCTTCTCAAAAACCCTTTGTGACGTAGAAGAGCATGAGGCTTACCCCCACGCGGGACCGGTCCATTCACAATGCATTAGTGCCTGGATCGCGTCGTCTTTCACCGCGTTCAAAATCGAAAGACAAGAGCGTTCGTGTTCTCACCTGACTGAAAATGGAGGCACAGCGTGAGCGATAAGACTCTGTTAGGACTAAATGTGTCCATTGAGAAGTCACATTGTCGGCTCGTTTTGTCAATCATCACGTTTCTTTATTACAACATAAAATTAACTGCTCTTCCAGCACTTACCATCCATCGCATTTAATAAAATGTTTCATATTATTGCCTCTCGTTAAGAAATGGTTTTAATATTACCACACTTATTCAGGAATGGGATAAGCGGTTGAAAGTTTTTACAGGAAGGATAAAAAGTGGGAGTCGAAAAGACAGTCAATGTAGAGTGTACTTTGCTTTCAATATTGTCTTCTTTTCTGAGTCCTAAAAATATTTTTATATATACAGTGGACTCGAGGAGACTGAACGTAATAAAATTATTTCTGCGAACAGCTACTGTTATTTGCAATGCTATTTCAAGGTAGCTGTAAAAGAACTGTCGAAATACATCTGAGGAGAGAATAATACGACCTCCTAAAGAGAAATACTTAAATCAATGGTAACGTTAATTTTTCTTAAACATCTAACTTCCTCAAACAATTCCACGTAAACTTCACTTCTTCATATCGAGAATGCAATGCCAATGACTCACCCTCCATCCCGATTTACGAAAGCGAATGGGCTGTTCGGAGGCAGTCGCTCGCCCTGAAACCAATACACTGTCGAAATGCTGGGCGGCCGGCGCGCTGATCTGTCGTAAAAGGAAAACAAATCAGAGGACAAGGAAAACGAATTGAGAGCAAACAATCTCCACGTAGCCGGCCGGCGGTATCATGATCAACAGAAATGTCCAGCGGGGAGCGGACTCGAAAGGCGCGCGTCTCCGCGGCTGGTAGTTCTAATATTGCGACGGCGCGCTGTTGACTCGCGCGTCGAGAGGGCGGCCGGCCGCGCGCAGAAATGCAGTTTCCATGTCTGAGACGCTCGCGTCACGCCCCCGCGCTCTCGCGACGCAGGCCGCGCCCGTTCACCGCCCCCGCACCGCGTCCCCTACCCCGCCACAGCGCCGCCCACGCCGTCCACGGCTCCCGTGCCGCTCCAGCCGGGCGCACCTCCCCGCCAACCACATCCCGTTGCCACTCGCTCCTCACCCCCACTCGCAGTTCCCCACCTCCAGTACATCCCCGCCGCCCATATCTCGTT